>JANPWX010000052.1:2469951-2508015 GCA_024734555.1 Trochalopteron elliotii
CATTCCAATTCCAATTCCAATTCCAATTCCAATTCCCTCCTCTGTGCAGTGGAAGTCCTGCAGTACTACTGTAAATCTTTACTGCTACCTGGGAAATGTCCTCACCATCATTAGCTAGATCTATTCCACTCACTTCTCTGCTTATTTGACTTTATAAATAAAGTTCTCTCACAGTTAGCCAAAAACTGCAGCAATCCAGCCACAAAATTAAAATACAAAGACAGAGAGCCTATAATTCATTTAATATTTCAGGTAACTATTAACAACTATTGAATTTCATATCTGTGCACCTGCAATCCTTCTTTAAGCATCAGTATCACTTTTGCCATTCATACCAGAGTAAGAATTTTTACATTTTATACACAAACTTTTAACTGGGGATTTAAAGTATTTATTTTATACAATCTAAATCCAACCAGCACACCTCATGACTTAATTTCTTTGTGCTCCACAGGTTTCAGGCGCTTTTTAATGACAAGCTCTCCCCTGGTTGTCAGAAAGGTGCTGGACACTTCCTCTTCTGTTGGCAGCCCGTGGGGTAGTTTCAGTGGCTGTATTCTACAGGCAAAAAGAGTTTGCTTAGTGAAGTCCTGTGACTAGAAGGGAATTACATTAAATGTTCCAAATATGAATAAACAAATAGTAAACAAACCTTATCAGATGTTTAACAACTTTCAGTCTGGAATTCACAGAAGGGATATTTTTGTGCAGTCTTGGCCGATGTGCCTACATAAAGGATAAAACAAGTTTTACTAATGTGTTGCCAAATCCCAAATCTCTGTTCACTGAACTTTGCACACTGCCAGTAAAAAAATAAACCACATTTGCAAATGTAAGATTTAGAAAAGTGCCATGCATCAAGAACATACATAAAAACATGCAATCAAAACTTGATTCCAGTAAAAAGACAATTTCATCTTTATTCCTATTTCACTATAAATGTATTTTTCTTCCAACTGTTAAAATACTATAAATGTAAATACAAGAGTTTAGGGGCAAAACTACTTTCTTCAGTTATGTCTTAAATTGATCAAGCACACATTTTTTTCTCTGCAATATAACACTGACTAGACAAATCTTTGCATAATGTGCAGTTGGCCTGAAAAACTTGGATAAACACGTCACTGACACAAATTTTAGAGTTGTGAATTTGTAAGTTTTTCATTGATAAGCAAGTTTTATTTATCCTCCCACAATTTCTAAATAATATGACCACAGAGACCTGAATTCAAAGTATTTACAAACCTATTTCTATCATTTTATAATAATTCTCAGGGTAAAGCTCTCCTCAGGCAATGCAGCACCATACCATACAGAGGTATTCTGAATTCTCACTAAAAGCACATTTGCCACAAACATTCCCCTCAGCTCTTAAATGCATCATCACCACCTCAGATTGCTTTATGGCTGCTATAAATGTAATTCTGGTTTGTGATGGCAAAATGGAGGTCCTTATAACCACCTTAGTGCTACATTTCTGACATGCACAAGTATAAAAAACAACAATCATACTTTATCCAGCCCCAGATCACGTATTATCTTCTTTTCCCAATATGGGCGACCAATGACACTTTTTATTCTGGTAATAACATGGATTTTGTGGGGCTCCTCAGGGTCACCTCCATACTTTTCATGATCTTCAGGCCGTGGCTGAAATACCTAGAATAAAAAGTTCACAAAACCACAGTTTTTTTCCCCTAAATATCTGGTCATCAGCACTGCAGTTAACTACTGTCTAAAGCGTATTTCAACCTTGGTAAAAATTCTTACATATTTTTCTTTTCAGGGGGTCAAAGCACCAACAAAGTGACCTCAAATTTAGCTTTTATAACATGAAGTCAAATATATTTCTATGATGGTTTGCTGATAAATATAGTAACTCTTGAGTTTAGAAACACATGGACAACACTCTGTACCAGCACAACACCGAATTCACGTGCATTTTATCAAGGAGCCAGTGCTCAGCCTCTGGATGGCAAGTTTTCCCACAGGCTTTAAGAATGCTTTTAGGGAAAAGAGTCAACTGACACCAGATGATATCTTGCAAAAAATAAACTAAAACCATAAATGCAAAAATGTAAAGTGCAAGTCAAGCACATACCGAGTCTGGAATTCTCGACCTGGTAAAGAGACAACGAACCCACATCGGGGACGCCACCCCCTCCATCCTCTTGCCCAGCACCTGCAAAGAGAGTGCATAACTTATTTGCACTTTCCTTATAGCTTTAAATACTTGCGAACAGATGACACCGCTACAAGTGCCAGCTCCACCTGGATCCCCACCTTCCCAGCGGCAGCAGAGCCCCGAACAGGATGCCCGACTGCATCAACCCCGGTCTGGATCCCTGTCCCGGAACCCCATCTGGATCCCCACTTTCTCGGAGGCTGCAAGCCTCAGCCCCAGCCCAGACCTCTCCACGGATCCCCACTTGGGTTCCCGCTCCCCCCGGATTCTCCACACAGCCGATCCCCGCCCAGATCCTCACCTTCCCGGCGCCCGCAAGGCCCAGGCCCGCCCGGCCCGCCGCTGCCGCCATCTCGGTGCGCACCCTCCGTCCCGTCCGGACACCGGTGCTGCGGCGCTTCAGTTCCGAGCGGGCGGAAGAACAAAGGTGAGACACCTCCCCTACATTCCCCGCCCAGTCCCCGCTCCCCGTCCCGCTCCCGTCGCCATCCCGGTCCGCCTCCCCGTCCCGCTCCATGTCGCGGGCGGGGAGCGATGGCTATGCCGCGCTGGAGCGGGCCGGGGCGGAGACGGTGAAGCGGGCGGTGCAGCTGGATGTGGCGGGCCGGTTCCAGGAGTCGCTGGTGTGTTACCAGGAGGGCATCGACCTCCTGCTGCAGGTGGTGAAAGGTACCGGGCTGGGTCCCGCCGTCGGGGCTCGGGGTGGCCCTGGGGACACACGAGCAGTGTTGGATCCCGGTGTCCCACGGGCAGGGAGGGGGAGCTGGCGGTCTCCTCCCGGGAGAGCCGGGCCAGGCAGGGCTCGGGAGGGCCGGCCCCTGTGTTTAACCGGCCCGTGACTTTTTGTGATTCACAGCCACAACAGATGAGGTGAAAAAGCAGCACTACCGGCAGAAGATATCGGAGTACGTGACCAGGGCCGAGGGCATTAAAAAACACGTTGAGAAAGAGAAACAAGGTATAAATACCTAATTGGGGGGGGTACCATGAGGAGGGAGTCAGGCCCTGCCCGCAGGTGCCAATGAGCAGGACACGAGGCAAGGGGCAGAAAGTGATGCACAGGAAGTTCCACTTGAATATGAAGAAGAGCTTTTTTATTATGCGGGTGACCGAGCACTGGAACCGATTGCACAGAGAGAGTGTGGAGTCTCCCTCTCTGGGGTTGTTCAGGAACTGTCTGGACACAGTCCTGTCCATGTGCTCTGGGATGACCCTGCTTGAGCAGGAGGTTGGACCAGATGTCCACTGTGGTCCCTTCCAGCCTGACCCGTCCTGTGATTCCATGAGCTGTGATGTACCCGACGTACCCCATTGCTTTTAATTGTCTGTTGTTACGTGAACATTTGGTGGGTGAGGTGGTTTAACATGGAAATTATGTCCTGGCCTTTAGTTAAAAAGAATTTACTTTCCTTTCAGATGGCAAATACCATAAGCAAATCAGGATAGAAGAAAATGCAACAGGTTTTGGCTATGAAAAGCTTTTCCAGGAGTACCTCACTGAGATTGTATCTGAAGTTTGGGTGGAGGACCCATACATTCGGCAGGTTCATCAGGCAAGTAGATATTTGGTGTAACTGATACAGATGTAACCACTAGAGAAATTCCAAGCTACTAAATTAACTAAAACTTTTTCAGTTGTATAACTTTCTACGATTCTGCGAGATGCTAGTTAAGGGACCATGCAAGGTGAAAACAATCCACCTCCTCACTTCCTATGATGAGGTAAGTGTCTAGATTTTGGGTTTTATTTCCCTCTACTCAGATGATGCCACATGCAAAACAAAGTATAAAAATACAGACTTCTTCCTACTTAGCAGGGCTTGATATACGCAGGCTGTAATGCTTTCAGCAGAAAACACAGATTAAGAGAAAAA
Organism: Trochalopteron elliotii; assembly: GCA_024734555.1. Classification (NCBI taxonomy): domain Eukaryota; kingdom Metazoa; phylum Chordata; class Aves; order Passeriformes; family Leiothrichidae; genus Trochalopteron; species Trochalopteron elliotii. Next base: position 2,474,011 of record JANPWX010000052.1, read on the forward strand.
TTAAAATGTGATAGTTGAACTTAAGTAATTTTCTAAGTTCAGAGTTTTTTGGTTAACAAATTCTGGGTAAGCAGAATCTTAAATTGAAATTTCTGTGAAAGTTTTGTTGTGGAAAATGTTATAAAAACCAAAGCCATAATGTCATAAAATGTGTTGAGACAAGGGTTTTTTTGCTCTTCCAATAGCTGTATTTGTCATTTTAGAGGCTTTCATGAGCTGAAATCTCTCAAATTACCACTGCACTTACTTAAAGTATAACCAGACTTATTTTGGCTCAAACAGTACATATCTAGTTTCAAAGGGCTGAGAGTGAGGTCCTCCTCCACATCCCCCAGCAAATATACCTGTAGGCTGTCTGCTTTTTATCCTGTCTTTGAAACTGTAAATCTCCCTTCATCCAAGTTACTTTCTTTTGGTTTACTTTGATACTGAAAAGGTTTTGTGCATGAGTTCAAGAAGTGGTGACCAGAAGTAGAATATATAGTTAAAAAAAGAAAAGAAACCCCTATCACATTATTTTTACTTTTGATAGGGTAGTGGGAGGAATCAACAGATGACTGCCTTGGAAGAAATAAAACAGTCATTGAGTAATTATGGAGTAACACTGAATATTGACTTCTCGTCTTCAATACATGATCGAGAAATCAGGTGGGTGATAGAAAAAAAAAAGACCAAATGCCAGTTACTTGAAGTCCAACTATTTAGCCCTAATTTTTGAGATAACTACAACTGTGGTTAACAAAGTAAAAGGCAGTGGCCCTCACTGGACATAATCAGCCCTCTGTAGTTTAATATTTTCTAATTGTGAATATTAGTTGTCTCTATACAGAATAGTGTCTTCTGTGGTTCAAACAGTTATTGGTGATGCTAGGAAATAATTGTGATTGAAACAAGGAGCTTGTGCATCATGTGGATGTAACCTTTCTATTCAACATACTCAGTACTTAAATTTGTGCATTTTTAAAACAGATTCAACAATGGGTGGATGATTAAGATTGGAAGGGGTCTTGATTATTTTAAGAAACCACAGGTAAGGATGCTTTGACTTCTTTAATTAACTTAAAATGAGCTCTTCTACAGTATATGCTCAACATGTCAATTCTGTTCATTTATGCAGGGTCGTTTCAGCATTGGATACTGTGACTTTGACTTGAGACCTTGTCATGAAACAACAGTGGATGTCTTTCACACTAAGCACACAAAGAAAATGTGATCAGAAATGACTGTTTTTAGTAAGTGTTTTCATAAGCATAAAAATGTAAGGCTGAAAGATGTTGCTTGAGTCCAGCTGGTTGCCCACAAAAGCAGGTCTTCTAAGTACTTAGGGCAGCACAGCTTTTATAATCTGTATGTTTAGGAATATTTGAGACTTTCCAGTCCGAGAAAACGAAACTGCATGATTCCTTCATTGTACTTTTTCTGTAATCTTAATTAATACAACCCACGTCTAAATTTTATCTTGATTTCATAACAGACCCTCAATAGTGTTTTTCAAAAGCCTCTTTACTGCCATTTCTATTTTTACTGTTGATTTTGTCTTGAGCCTGTTTTGAATTTTACATCTTTAACTGACTACCCCATAATCATTGGAAGCTGGTCTGCCACATGTCCTCTTTTATAAGCAATCTTATTTATTTCCTTTAATTCCTGTATTCTAGTCATGACTACTATTTTACTGGGGTTTTGTAAATCCTGTAATACTTCATTTCCCAGACTTTACTAGTAATTCCAAATTTCACATTCCATTTTCCAAGTTCTTTGCCTACAAACGTTGTAGTGTTCAGTACACACTCAATTTAGGGTTTTCTTATGTGTCTCTGCATAATGGATTTTGGACTGGGAATGCTGCAAACAGCTGTATTGTCTTCCCTGTCATTCCTACGTGTTCTTTTATTCCATGATGCGTGGTCATGTGCCTGATATCCATCCTTTGCATTAAGTGTGGAAAGGATGTGTGATCCTCTCCCAGTCTTACCCTCTGACTTCAAAGTCCAATGACTGGCTTTTCATGCCACTCTCAACTGCAGTAAGCTATTTTGCTACTATTAAGGTTGTCCCCTAAAAAGAATAAATTTATGGTTTTTTTAGAAGTTGGATACCCTGAGTATCTCAGTTGGTGAGAGCATAGTGTGAATAATGCCAAGGTCATGTGAGCTTGACTAAGAGCTGGACTTGATCCTTCTGTCTCCCTTGCAACTCAAAATATTCTGCGATTCTAAGCAATATGCTCTTTATTCTAAAGACAAAGTCTTCCCTTTTCATTCCTTCAGCCTTTGGAAACCAGCAGGTATTACCAGAGGTACTGCTTGCTTGCCCCTTTTTTTTTTTTTTTTTTTTTTTTTTTTTCTTATGCAAGAGTTCTTTATTAGCAAAAATCTGCCTAAGTCATACACTCTGACATAAAAAACAGGCAGTGGCCTCTTTTTCAGGTCTCATCAAAATCTTTTCAGCCTCGGGACTGACACGTGCCTTACACCTTCTGCCTTGTAATACAGTAGGCCTCTATATTTCTAGTAGCATGTTTATTGCTAGAACTTTGTTTCTTTTTCCTGATGGTTAGTGTATTCCATTATTTTTTTTTTTCTTAATGTGCTTTATTATTTAATTTTCTGTCATCTAATGCTGCTGTTCTTTTCCTCCTGCTTCTAAAAACAAATCTATTCCACAGCAATCAATAAGAAATGGAGCTGGTCTTTGCCTTGTTTTCTGGGTCACAGTTTGCCAGTGGTTTGCCTTCTTTATCCTTTCTCATAATAATACTTCAGCTTTGCAGTGTTGCATCAGCAAAATGAATAATATATGTGCCACAGAGATGTGTGCTATTCAGTCATTCCCCCAGACATTCCATAGGAGCTCCCTGGTTTGCTGCTGTGATATGAAGTTTCTAGTCACTCATGAATTTTATTCAGTTGTGTATAATATATGCCTATTTTTAATGGGAATAAAGGTTATTTTTTATTATTTGTAGCTTCAGTCATCTGTTTGATTTCTTCACTACATCAGGAAATTCAAGGAAGCTTCATAGATCCAGCCATGTTCTGGAGAAGGCTCACTGTAAATACAGTAATTTCCCAAATGTTGAAGCTTGGTGTCTTTTAACCTAGTCCAGCAGTTTCAAACATAGAAAATCACAGAATTAATCAGGCTGGAGAAGACCTTTGAGATCATCGAGTCCAACTTATGACCTAGCATCACCTTATCAACTAGACCATGGCACTGAGTGCCACATCCAGTCTTTTCTTAAACACCTCCAGGGATGGTGACTCCACCACCTCCCTGAGCAGCCATTCCAATGCCCAGTCACTCTTTCTGTGAAGAATTATGTCCTAATGTCCAGCCTAAACTTCCCCTGGTGCTGCTTGAGGCTGAGTCCTCTTGTCCTGTCACTGGTTAGCCAGGAGAAGAGCCTGAACCCCACCTGGCCACAGCCTTCTTTCAGGTATCTGTTCTGACCTCATCAATATTGCATCACACTTATTCTTCAACAACAGTTAAATACATCTTGAGCCTTTCTTTCATAATTTTACTATATATATATAGCTATTATTTAATATTAAAACTGTCACTTCCAATTCCTTGTTGCCTTTTATGGGAAAATCATTTTCTAGGTGGTAACATAAGGAACCTCTTTCTTCTAGATCTGTATTTGCATTTCCAAATGTTTAGCTTTGATACCAGTACCCATGGCAGCAGGGATTCCCAGCTTTGTGCCAGGCACGAGAACACAGGAGGCACACGTGGCCTCTGTCCCAGTTAGCCTCTCCTGCCTTCATCACATAAACCCCCACACTGAACTTCCTAATCTTCCCCTCCTCTTGCACATGCATGGACAAAAGCCCTAACCCAGGGTGGACCTACAGTGATTCACTACCCAGTGGTGAGCTGAGCTCACTACGGTGCTTGTACAGCAGAGGCACAGGGGCACCAGCACTCTGCAAGAAAGGACTTTCAGTCAGAAACCAGGGAACATCCCTCTCCACACAGCTCACTGGCTGTGACGTGGCCTTTGGGCTACTGTCCACAGGGAGCAGGATACAGGCTGGGGCATCCAGTGCAGCAGCACAACACCAGTTTTACACCTACCCCATTCCATCCACTCTTTGTACCTTCTCTGCTACAGGCCAATTTGGGATGCCCCCACCATCTTCCCTGGTTCAAGCAGCAATTATGTCTTGTCAGCAGTGGTTTCAATCCTACAGTTTGGGAACATCAGGGGCAGGCAGTGTGAAATTTAATTGTAATATTAAACAAAAGCACAAGATCGAACAGCTTGTTTTCCACAAGCTGAATTTTTCTCTTAGTAGTGAATGTTTTAATTTTGTTTTCAATACAGTAAATAAAAAAGCAGCAGAAATTTAACTTACATTTTCAAAATGCAAGTCACATTAACCTTATCATATTCTCACATAGTAGACTCCACCTGCTGTGCAACTCATCATCCTGTGGACACACCTTTAGCAATGTTGTCACTAGCATAGTGATTTCATTTGGGCAAAACTTACTGCCAATAAGACTCTTTACCAGCTCATTGTACAGTCCTGGTGGCAGCCACTGTTCTGGCAGATCAATGTTACAGGCTTCAATCCTTCCATGCTTTATATCCATATTTACTTTAACATCAAGAACGGAATCTTTATAGGCCACGTTAAGACATGTGCTAACGCTGAACTTTGGTGTCTTTCCATAGACCCATTCCCAGGTTTGTAGTTCTTTAGTTTTGTTACTAATTCCAGGAAGCAGAGTCTCATCAGCTGGATTTATTAAGGTGATATGGTGATCTATCTGGTGTTGCACAGCATATTCTTTAGCAATGGCATCCAGGATTATCTCAGAAGTTAAACTAGCATCCTCTTCAAAGAGATTTTTCACTGAGGCAGGCACGCTAGGAGTGGCATTGCTCTTTAGCCCTTTATAAGGACTTTTTAGCACAGAAGATAGAACAAACTTATCTGCATTACAGAGCAAGGTACAGTGGTGATAAGCACTTGTCCTTCCCAGTTTTGCAGCAGTGCCTGAGATTTTGTATTGCTTGTTTAGCAAGATGTCGTATCTGTCAGTGACGTGTACATCTAACTGGGGTCGCAAGGCTTTCAGTGCCTTCACAACGAGCTTCAGGTTTCCCATTCGTTCATATTTTTTTCTGGTTGTGAAGAAAGTCAAATTGACATTACCTAAGTCATGGTAAACTGTCCCTCCTCCACTTCTTCTCCTGGCTAATTTTATATTTTTTTGCCTCAATAGCCTGAGGTTGCATTCCTGCCAGGGATTCTGATGTCTCCCTATTACCACCGCAGGGGAATTTCTCCAAAGGAAAAGGATCTGTTGCTTCTCTAAATCCATGTGGTCATGGATCCAGTCTTCCACAGCTAGATTTTGGTAAACATCATTAGAAACAGACTGGATAATGAGGCCTCCACCAGCTGTGCTCCAGAAGCAAGCTTTTGGAGTCCTGAGGATGCAGGACAGCCAAAGGCAGTTTTTAAATGACTGGAGTACCATGTTTTTAATAACTGGACAGTGGACTGAAGGAATGCCTGCTCTGCTAATGCTGAATGCGGCAGGAGCACAGCCGGCTCCTGTGACAGAACTGAAATGCCAGTAGCGGGCATGAGACAGTCAAGCTCTTCCCACAGCAGCAGGCGTGTTCCAAGGCATGGTGCTCCGCCGGTGAGGCCGCTCAGACCCTGGCGGGAGCTGCTCCTCGCAGTCCCTGGTGCCTGAAAGACCAAAGGAAGAAATGGAATGAGTATCTTCCCCTCACTCAACGCAGCCTTGCTAATGCGGTTTCAATTTGCGTAGTACAGCTTTGTTAGGGTTTTCTGTCTTCTTTTCCATGGGGTTCCTGGCGCGGCCGTCCCCTCAGCCCGCGACGCCGCCTCCCGCCCGCACAGCCCCGCCGGGCGCCCTGCGCTACTCACGGCGGGGAGCGGAGCGGTTCCAGCGCCGCTCCCTGTCCGTGTGAGCCCCCGGAGCCGGCGGCCCCGGGAGCGCCTTCCGCTTCCCGGGTGAGAGGTGCTGGGGCGGGCGCTGCGCCTGCCGTGCAGGCCGGATGGGCTGGGACGGCGGCCGGGGAGGGCCGAGGGCGGCGGGCTGGGGGCGCGGCTCGGTGCTCGGTCAGGGCTGGGGTCCCGCCTGTCCCAGCGCAGCCACGGCACTGGGGGGAGGGAGCTGGGGAGAGCGAGAATGACCAGGTCACAGAATCACAGAACGGGTCGGGTTGGAAGGGGACACAGTGGGTTATCTGGTCCAATCTCCTGCTCAAGCAGGGTCATCCCAGAGCACATGGCACAGGATTGTGTCCAGGCGGTTCTTGAATATCCTTGTAAGGGAAACTCCATACCCTCTCCGGTTCCAGTGGTCGGTCACTTCCACTCTAAAAGTCTTCCTCATGTTTAGCTAGAATTTCCTTTGCATCATTTTCTGGCTATTGCTTTTCATCCTATTGCTTGGCACCTCCAAGAAAAGTCTGACTTCATCCTCTTCACACCTTCACTTCAGATACTTATAGGCATTGCCCACAACATTTACTGGGCAACAAGAGGTCGGTGCACAATGCATAAAATGGATGATTTTTCTTGCAAGAACCAGATGTGCAGTTCCTCTCTGCAGGATATTCTGGATGCTACAAGCTTTTATGAGTGCACAAGGAGACAGAGTAAACACAAATGCACAGAGATTTGTGAAATACACTATGGTGTTCATGAAGATATAGAAGCTAAATGTCAATAGCATAATTCATTAACAAGCTGGCAAGTGATCAAAGGCTAGATGTATTGCCGGCAGCAGATTGTCTTCAGATTTGTGTTTAAGCCATTCTTAAAGTCTACTAGACATTAGCTGTAATTCTTTTTCAAAAGCTGTTGTCTGTGCTTAAGCTTACTGTGCTTAAGCTTGTACTGTGGGACAATATTCAGTGCCAGCTGAAGTTTTTTATCCACAGTAGTATCCCTATGGGCAAATACGTGCTGTATTTCTCTTGTTCATGAATGTGTATTTCTAAAAGGTATATTACATGCCTTTGTCTTCCATTCTGCCTTAAAAGAACTGTGTGAGTGTAGTAGGGTAAGTAAAAAGTAAGAAACCATCATAACGTGTGCTGGTGGTGGTGATTAGTGAGAGAAACAGACTCTAAAAGGAGCTTGATGTAATGTGTGTGCCAGCACCTTTAATGTTGTACTGTCACCAAAAAAAAAACAACAAAAAAACAAACAAACAAACAAAAAAAAAGTAATTTGAAATGGACATAGTTTTTGCTGAATTAGACTGGTAATAATTTTTCACTGGAGTGAACTATTCTGTAATGCACAAGGTAAAAAGCATGTGGACTTTGTCCATGAAAATGTGCTGGAAATCAATGTTGAAGGCAGTTGACAAAATGCAAACGTGAACCCGTGCATTCTAGCACTGGTCAGAAGTATGGAAATACGTCTTGTGAGACAACTGATGTTACTAAAATCCCCCCAAAAATGTGGCACCACTTTTTTCCATTTTGGCACTTGATTCTTGAACGTTTGCAATGTGTCATTTTGCCACGGGGTGTCCCTAAAAACCTACTGAGAGCTGTTGCAGTCTGTGTTTTTCTAGTCAAAAACTGTTTTCATAGTTAGAACCGTAATTAGCTAAAAAAGGTAAAGTGTGCAGAATACTAGGTGGATAGACAAAAATAAAAATGCCATGAATCTGTTTCTGATAAACTGAAGGATGAAATACACGTGCAACAATAAATGCCTTCCTATTGTTGAAGACAAATACAGCAAGATAATTAGAAATATTCTGACAATAAACAAAAAATATGAATTTGTAAATGCACACCATGATTTATTTATCTCTTCTGGATTAGCTGTTTAATTTTTTTTGTGTCCCAACTACTATTGTATAAATCACGTATCTGTAAAATACACCAATTATTATTTTCACTTTTGAGAACAATCCTGTATATGAATTTAATCTCTTTTTTAATCCACAAAGCATTTTTTGGTACACAAAAAGCAATGCAACTGCTCTGCACAGCATTAACCAGCATGAAGATATAAAAGATAATTCACCATATGTCCCTTAGAGGATACCTTAGACACACCAGAGCAAAACCAATTAAAAATGTATCATTTCACTCCTAAAATTTTCATGAAGAATAATTTTGTTAAAGTTTTGAAAACATGAAATGCCCTTTTCACATCTCATTTGGAGATAAACATGATAATGCAGAGTGTCCTCTTCCACCATACCAAAATCTGAAATCCAGGATGGGGAGAGGGAAAAGAAAAAGTCTTGTTTCTCTAGCTCTGTTTCTGGAAGTTAAAATCTTCCAATTTCTTTTCTGGCTTTAGATGGGGATTGTTATTCACTCCTAATATCTGAAAAGGCAAGCTGTATCCATGAGTGCTTAATAGTGGCTGCTTGCCAAAAAACCCCGTTATTCACCCTGCACTGCTTCCAGAATATTAAACCTGTGCCAGTGACTAGCAGGGAAGAGAGGATATTTTGTCTGATTCCTCAGCTTGGCTTTGGGTCTACCTAAAGCATCCCCTTTCAGAGGTTGTTTATATCCTTGCCATGAGCAGGCAATAGGAGTCCCAGGGTTCACATGGCCTCCTAACCCTTTTTGCATCACTTTCTTCAAAGGCACCAGTCTGCTTGTCCCTGTCTGTGCAATTCCAAGAAGAAGATACATGCAGCCAGAGGTACTGTAAATAAGAACTCCTATATAAGGAAACATAAAAAATAATTTCAAATTATTTTATTGGTGGAATAAAGAAAAGCTTAATTAGCCTTGTAATACTCTGGTATTTTAACTTCACAATGACTGATAAGTTAGTCCTGGCATTAAAAATTAGGAGTGAATTCAGACTGGACTTTATCATAAGTGTGAGACTAATGTTTGACACTGTCAAGGAACAAGTGTAGAGTGCAAAGAGTAATATTTATTTTGGATGATACAACTGGCACATAGTCTTACAAGTAGATACGTAAATTAGATGGATTTTGGATAGAAGATAAGGTTTAATTAAAGGAAGCTATTTTCACAAGATTAAGTCAGTCTTATCTAACTCTTGTTTTGTTCTTGTCAGGCCTGAGAGATTGTGTGGCAATTGCTGGAGCTTTCATCTGTTAAAGTGTCTCCTTGGGTATTAGTTTCTGGAAGAGATGAACCTCATTAGAGTAGAGGTGTTCAGCTGAGCTCCCTGAGCTCCCTGTCAGTCCCACCTGATCAGCTGTGGCAGTTTCAGAATACCCATCTCTCTCCCGGGGCTGGACTGGCAAGACTTGGCTGCTTGGCTTTGTCTCTGAAATCTTCTGACCTGTAAGCATTGCTCATGCTGCCTTTCCCTAAGGCTTTTGCACTAATCTCAGGCAAGGCCTATGCTTCATGTGTGGGCCCAGTGGGTTAAAGGTGCTTTGAAAGAATTCTTTAAAAGAATTTCACTCGAAACAACAATGGGTGGTGATATTGCATGTGTCTGAGTGTGCCAGTTTATGATCCATCCTCCTGTTTCCATCCCCAAACAACTATGAAGAATTTAACCATTATTTGGGGAAGTCATCTTTTTACCTGCCAAGGTGTGTGGAGAGGGTGTTGTGTCACTTGAGGAGAAGATTGGGTTAACTCCCTCCTCCAACAGAAAAGCTTTTCAAAAAGATGTAGCAGAACCAGCCACTCAGTATTCATTTGTACTTAAAACCAGAAAGAAATGTAAGCACCTTTCCTTGACTTTAGTAATGTTTGTTGAGAAACTGTGCTCTATATCATAAACCTGAGACAGAAAGTTGAATTTTCATAGATAAGTTATTCAAAAATCTCCCAAGATGAAACCAAGTAGAGAAATAATTAAAATTTCTGTGAAAGCAGTGGTCATAAATATTTATATCAGCATTAGTGGGAAAAGTGGTTTACTGATAATTTTTTACAAGATTTTACAATGCATCTTTTTAAAAATGATTTTTAGGAATATTTCTAACCTCTCATTTTACTTTGCCTATAGAATTTCAGTCACAGACAGCTGTAGGGACAACAGATGTTATGATCATCTTGGAAAGCAAGAGTAAAGGAGATAAAAGGGCTGAGATGTCATGCTTGCTAGAAAGCTATTTAGGTAAGCTGTTGTGCTGGTATTGAGCTAGAAGTCAGTATGTCCATCACAGCTGCTTGTCTTCTGTCCTACAGAACTCCTGGCTCAAGGAAATCAGAGTCATAGAATTATTTGGGTTGGAAGGGACCGTAAAGACCACCTAGTTTCAACTCCTCTTTCATGGACAGGGCCACCATCTTCCACTAGACCAGGTTGCTCAGAGCTCCATCCAGCCTAATGTTGAACACTTCCAGGTGTGGGAACTCCACAGCCTTTTTAGGCAATCTCTTCCAGTGCCTCATCACCCTCTGAATAAGTGAATTCTTCTTGAAAACATTCAATTCCTGCCTATTGTCTAATTTAAACCTTCCTTCCTTCAGCTTAAGGTCATTCCCCCTTGCTCTATCACTACATTGCCTTTGAAGAAGTCCCTCTGCAGCCTCCTTGTAAGCTCTGTTTAGGTGCTGGAGTCTCCCTGAAGCCTTCTCCATTGAAAAAAATCACCTTTCATGGAGCTTAAACAAACATGGTGGCCTACTTTTTATCATATTTAAAAATTCATTATATATTCCAGTACAAATCTACCCTTAGTTTTGAACAGATATATTTCAAGTTAATTAATATTTATGTCCCTTTCTTCCTTGTTAGGTCCATATTAGGAGGATATTCAGGCATATTTGCAATATAACAAAAAGGAAATACAGACATTCAGAAGTTACTTTAAAGTATTATATGGTATTTATTTTAATTAGGTATCTGCTTCATCTTCATTTTGAAGAGTGTATTTATACATTTTACATGGAAGTATCAGTAATTGCAAAAGTTTTATTTCGGTGTATGCATTCTCTCATTTATGCTAATGCAAGTTATGTTACAAACAGAATCTGAAATAAAGCAAGGGAGTCACCTTCAAGGCTTGATGCCTTTATTAAGTCACTGGAAAAGGACAGAGACTGGCAGAGACTACTGTAAATGTGAGACTGAGAATTTGTTGAAAGTATTAAGAAACACATTCTCAAGTCCTACTTGAGTCCTACAACCTCTACTTGTGGCAGCATAAACGAAAAAGAAATCATCCATCCAAGTGAGCTTGGGAAATCATTTTGGAAGAGGAGGAATGTATTTTTTAGAATATATCTTGTGTTAAAATACTAAAGCTTCCAGGAAGAAAAACTAATTGATTGTAAACAGAAGGATGCATAAGATGGGAATGGGCCAATAATAGAAGTTTTCAAACCAGATTTAATAAGGAAGTGTTTTAAGTTTTGTTTCTCTACTTTAACATTGTATCACCATATTCTTTAGGGAGTGGTTTCTGATCCAGAAGTCTTGCAAATATTGAGAGAATGTCAAGAACTTGAGTCAACATGGAAAATAAATGAACGTTGTGGCAGAAATTCAGGGTAACTTCCAAGTTTTAACAGCTGAGAGAGATAAAATTCTCAATCTTCATGAACAGGTAATTTTATTTATATTTGTGTGATTAACTGAAATAACAGGGTAATGTGCAAGAAAAAGATATAGTTTTGGCTTTGTATGAAAAAAAGAAAGAATGCAAAGTATCTGTTTAAAAAATAGAAAAAAAAAGTTATGGGAATTCTGTGATTTGAATCTGTACATATAAGTTTGTAAGTGCTGTCCTGAGTTCAAAATGCTTTCCTGAATCAAAGAATGCATGCACAAATGGTTGCTTCATCTTCAATATTACAGTTTCTGGGATGCTCTCCATTACCAGCCACAGGACCCAGTAATATATTGATTATTTATTCCATGTTTCTGTTATCCTATTGTTTTTAAAAACTGGCACAGGAGGAGCTTTCCCAGCTTTGTCAGGGAGTTGTAAAATGCCCCAGGACTCTTAAAAGCACTATGACAGCTCAAGCTATATTAAGACACATGGAGATAGAAAGGGATACAGTGCTATCAGATTTCCAAAGGATGCCTACAGAGCATGATAGCCTCAGGGAGCAGTTTACAAGGTTTGATTCTGTCCCATCCCACCTCAGCCCCACCCCACAGGTTATTTAAACATGAAAACTACTTAGCAGTGTAATTAAAATGGCTAAGGATTTCTATTCTGGTCCTGAGAATTAATTGCTTCACAAGTCTGTGGTGAGTTGAGTCTTGTTCTATGTGTGATTTTGTTGTTGCTGTTACCTGATACAGCTTTCCCAAGAAACTGCGTTTAATGAAAAGGCTCATTTGGAACAGAGAATTGAGGAGCTTGAAACTACTATTCATAATGTAAGGGAAAGTAATTATTTATGGAATTGTAAATACAATACAGGTGATGTTCATGGTTAATCCTGCAGGATCAACCTGATTGCTATCAGGAAACAACAGGCTGAGAGCTGTGGAAGTGATTTACCAAGACTTTCCCCTCTACTCTGCTCTGGTAAGACACCACCAGCAGGACTGTGTCCAGCTATGGGTCTCCAACTTAATAAGGACATGGACCTGTTGGAGTAAGTCCAGAGGAGGCCATGAAGATGATCAGAGTGGTCTGGAGACCTCTCCTACAAGGACAGGCTGAGAGAGCTGGGGTTTTTCAGCCTGGAGAAGGGAGGACTTTGGGGACATGTTTTGGCACCTTCCAGTACCTAAAGGGGACCAACAAGAGAGCTGGTGAGGGAGTTTTCATAAGAACATGTAGTGACAGGGCAAGGGGGAATGGTTTTAAACTGGAAGACAACAGCTTTAGATTAGCTACAAGTTAGAAATGTGTGACTCTGAGGGTGGTGAGACTATGGAACAGGTTGCCCAGAGAAGTTGTGGATGCCCTGTCCCTGGAAGTGCTCAAGACCAGTCTGGATGGAGCACTCAGCAACCTGATGTAATGGAAGGTGTCCCTGCCCATTGCAGGGGGTATGGAACAAGATGGTCTTTAAAGTCCCTTTCAACTAAAACCACTGTGTGATTCCATGATTTTAAGACTGTACCAAGCTTTTGACACTGTTACCCACAGAGATCTTATATCCAGGTGAAGATAGGCTTGTTCCACCTGGAGTAGAAGTGGCTTAAGAGGGACATAAGTCTTACCTGCCAGTAGGTATGATATCAAGAAGTCATAAACAGGTTTTTTACTGCAGTACTTGGTGGAAGAATGAGCAAAAATGGGCATCCATTGAAGCCAGAAGGATTCAGGCTGAATACAAGGAAATACTTGCTTCTCATGAGGGCAGTCAAGCAGCCTCCAGCCTTGGAGATTTTCAAGACTGGACTGGACAAAGCCCTGACCATAGCCTGACCTCAGAGCTGACCCTGCTTTGAGTAGGCATTTAGACTACAGACCTGGAGTCTGTTCAGATGTGAATTATCTTATGATTATGTATTACTAAGACTTGATGCTTCAAAGCTAAATGTAATTGCACTGTTCTAGCAAGTTGTATTTAATATGGTTTAAGTTACTTGTGTGTGCAGCTATTTGCTAACAAATAGGACTAAAATAGAAAATGAAAACATTAATAGAATGAATATAAATCTTAAATTTACTTACAGTCGTGGTAGAACTTGATTTTTAAATAAATTAACATTGATTTCTGCAGTATATCTTTCTTCTAGATCTTATGGTTATAAATTCTGGTTTATCTTCTTTTTCCGCCTCAGCCTTCTCAAATCCTGCCAAGCTTATAAATATAATACCACAGATTATAATATTAAATGGAGTGCATCTGATATGAAGAATACACTGTAGGCTGAAATAGCTCTGAGTAGTAAATTAACTTTAATCACACGCCTACATATGACGTGTAGTGAGTATTGGGAGCCCTGTTTTAGGTACATCATTTTATTTCTTCAGTTCTTTTGGTACCCTTTGGGGGCGATGCATCAACATGGAATTTATGGCATTAGTATTGAAAAAGCCACTGTACACCAGAGGCTTACTGGCTTGCTCTTTAGAGGCCTGATCTTTGATTACAGTAACACAGAAATTAGTACTGAAAAACTTGGTAAAGGAGGAGAGGGATGAGGTAAGAATTTTTTACTTTAAAAGAGGTGTTTCAAATAATTTAGGAAGGACAGCCCTTTGAATGTTAAGTGTAAGCATTTTAATAAAAAGATAGAGGTTTCTTTAAACTGAAGATTTCAAACCGGCTTTGCTGGAGACTGTGCAAAAGGCTTTGATTCTGTTCTTTGTTTCAGCTAAAGACCTGAAGGCCTCATGGTGGCAGCTTGGTTAGATAGTGCTTTATGCAACTGTTTTACAGTGATTTCTCTACCTGGTTATTAGCATAGATGTGTTAACTTAATAGAGGCCTAAAGCCATTATTGGTCATGTTGTGTCCCAAAGCATGATTTCTACCTTCATACACTCATAATGTTTTCTTTGATGTTATTGTGCACTGAAAACTTCTAATGTTGATCAATGACACACATTTTTGCCCTCGGGCATAATTACCAACCAAAAATTTACATGAATAAATGAAAATATTCCCAGAGATCTAAAAGATGGGATATTGACTTACCTCCAGAAGAAGTGAAAGTCACATTTCAGGTCTTTGCCAACTATCTTCAGTAAACTGAGTCAGACCTTGAGTAAATGAGCTGCTTGGGCATTACTTCTTCAGCAAAAGATTTGTGCTAAAAACAGAGTAAAAATTGAAATAAATTCTATAAATCAGCTCTTTTTTTCCCCTCAGCTGTTGATGTTTGATTATATTTATAGTTAGAGAGTGAACAGTTAGAACAGATGTCCAAAGTGGCATTAATGAAAGACACCATTGATTCTCTGGAAATTGAGATGAAAAGATTGACAAGAAAAGTACTAGATTCTGAAACTGAGCTGAGTTGACAGGAAGCTGAATATGCTTCTCTTTGGTAAGTAAAAGTATGTAATTGCATTAATTTGACTAGTAACATCAGCCTATGCTCACTGGTTTTTGTGACTGTTATATGGCTCAAAGGGAAAGGAATTTACAAAAGATGCTTATGAGCCATCCTGCATTTTGGAATGAAATTGTTTTCCTCATTGCTTATTTATATGTAAATGTTCTTGTCTTATTGATATGATGATATGGTGGAAACCATCTTCTGTGAAAATTCACTTACTTTAGAGTTAGGAGCTTTCTGTTGGAAACTACAGGGATTGATGGGTTTTGGTAAATAGCATATGAATAATTTTATGTTCATTTTTAATTTTTTTTAATAAAAACAGGCAAACGTGCATAAACTAGTGAATGACATGTTGTTGGTTTTAAAAATCCATTTCTTAGTCTTGGAGCCTTTTCATGAGACGAAATAAAACTGAATCTTTGCTTAGAGCCTATAGTCTGCTGCTCAATGGAGTTCCCAGCCATGCTCAGAAGCATAGTAGGACTACAGTCAATCAGAGCCTTTAGGGAATAAAACATATGTCAGTGAGTGCTGCTTTATAATAAATTGTCAGATTTATGAACGCTGTTGAATTGTTGAAAACTAGTTGCTGCTACCAAAAGATCTTTTTTTTTATACTCCCAAACCAAACTGATAATTCTTTGCAGTTTCTTGAACAGAGGAATACTCTCAGTGTGAAAGTCATTAATATTACTACATTTGAACAGATAACTTGGTTATAACTTGAAACAGGTCAGGTATTCCAATGGATGTCCCAGGGTATGATTTTTATTTTAATTATTTTTGTGACTTTTTTATAATCACCTGTTGCAAAGAATTCTTCTTACTTTTCTGTAATCCTTTACAGGATTATTCAGAATTTAATATACTGCGATTAAAGTTAACATTAATAAAATATCCCGGTCTAAAATAGAAAAATCTCAGTTTTTCCTAGCTTTTGCAATTTCAGTGAACTTTCGAAAAGAAATATATATATATATATCAGTGTCTGAATTCTCCTGTGTAATGCTTCTGCTTTTCCAGTTTATTGAATGAAAAGACAGAACTGAGGCTGTCAGAGATTCAGTGAAGCCTTGTGAAGAAAAAACTTCAAATGCAACTTAGCCAAGAGAAAATTATGCATTTAGATGAAAAAACTGGTGAGTGACAGATCTAATTTTTATAATAAAATTCAATAGGCTAATTTTCATATTCTGCAGTCATCTTTTGGGTTTTTTTTAATGAGTTGAAAGAAAAGGCATTGAATGCAAATAAAATACTTCTGAGAGTTTTAACATTTTGTATGCAAAACTCTTGTTTTCTTTCATTATTGACAGGTTTTTGCATTTTAAAATTATGTGGCAGAGCTCTGGCAAGTGTAAGTTTCAGTGACAACACATGCTGTCAGCTGCACAGTGTGTGCTGGTAGCAGTGTCTGAACATATCAGTTATATTTGTGATTCACTAAGGCAGTGGTAGCACTTCCCAGCACCATAAAATACTGATGGTGGAAATCAGGAAAACATGCTTTATAGTATATTGAATATATCCTGTACTGTGTGTTGCACCTTTTTTATATTATGGGACTAAAGGGGATTATTATTCCTGTAATGCCAAGGAATATGTCCTTCCAAAACTACAGCTGTAGAGTGGTGGTTAGGGAAAGTCCTAATGCAGAACAAGATGCTGCTTGCCTTCTTTACAGCAAGGGCACATTGGTGGCTCATGTTCAACATGATGCCCATCAGGACCCCCAGCTTTCCTGCCAAGCTGCTCTCCAGCTGGGTGGCCCCCAAGGTGTACTGGTGCTGGGTGTTGTTCCTCCCTAGGTTCAGGAATTCTCTTTGTTGAACTTCATGAGGTTGTTCTCAGCCCATTTCTGCAGCTGCTGAGGATCCCTCTGGATGGCAGCATGACCCTCTGGTGTATCAGCCACTCCTCCCAGTTTATTACCTCCTTGGTAATATCAGGAAAAGGGTCTCTTACATCATCTATAACTACATGCTGCAGTCTACACGTTGCTTCTGTCTATAGTAATTCTGTTTAAACTTCTGTTATAATTCCAAAGAAAGTTATTTTTAATGATCTAAATATTTGCTCTTGAAAATCAGATTTGTTCTGAGCCATGTAATTCAAGGCCCTGATCTAAAGAAGAATTCGGTTATATAAATGTAATTTATAGATTATTATTACTATATTTTTAAAAGGTGCATGCTTCAGTGCTTTCTTGAAGGGCAACTTTGGCCTTGTGCTTTTATGCTTTGGAAGTGCATTAAAAGAATTTTAATTTCAAATGGCTTGAATTAATAAAAACTGAGACACTTCTGATTGCATCCAGGTAACTTTTCAAGATAAAGTCTTGTACAACAAGAGGAGATCTGTACTTTGAAAGAAACCATTGCACAACTTAATGTGGACAAGTCATCTTTGCAAGACTGTGTGGAAGAAGGAAGAGAGAGGATTGAGAGGATTGCTACCTTTCAGGAAAGCCTGGCATTTAAGGTGTGTTCTAATATTCAAATAGTCACAAAAACTAAACAGGGAGAAGATCTGTTGAGTTATCACACCTATCCTGTATTAGTACCTACAGCAGTGCTGTGTGCTGGTCTAGTTCTGCTCCAGTTTAAGGGCAACAATAAAAACTCATGTTGACTCCAACAGCAGTAGGTTTGACCTGTACTGATCATCCAGCTGAGTTCTCCTAGTAATTTTGCACAGAAGAAAGTTCTGAACTGTGCAGTTCAAGACAGCCTTTCTGCAGTTCTTTTTCCTTCTTCTGTTCACTTTCTCAAGCAATAATTCTCAGAAGTTCTGTGTCTGTTCTCCTAGTACTTGTGGCTTTATTTTTCCTGATTGGGAGATAACCACTAGATTAATTAGCATGCAAGCAATTCCATAATAATTAAATTACTTAATTTCTTATCAGTCTTCTACTTTTTAAAATATAAGCTTTTAAAAAACTGTAATGTAAAAAGAGATGGAACTGATTGAGCTCTGCTTGTTAAATGGTACAGGCTGTTTTTTTATGACAATCTAGCTGCTAAATAAACCATCTGTTTTTTTCTTTTTAACTGCTACATTTCTTTACAGACATTTTTCTTCTTTCGAAGAAGATTTAGCATTATTTATAAGTAAAACCAATATTTTTCATGAAAGAAAAATTTGGTTTATAAAAATGCACATAATTTACATTTCACATAGCCTTTGAAAACTCGTTAATAAAGCCACAGACCTTTGATACACACTGATTATTTTTTGTTTTTTTAAGGCACAAGCAGTATACTTAAACCTTAAGGAAAAAACTTTTCTTTGTAGGTACTGTATAAAAAACTAGCAAAGTACCAAACTGAGCTTGATGATATGAAGTTGAAAGCCCAGGGTTCAAACGGAGATACTTTCAGGCTGAAATATGTGCTGCAGTCTAAAATGAGTGTGCAAATTAAAACTGTTGTTTTTTAACTGAAAATGAAAATTTGAGATATCTCCATAGAAGAATGTGCTTCCTAACCAAAACTTATTTGCATTCCCTTAATCTGGTTTTAATAGTTTGAACATATTTTCATGGCTTTTTTGCCGTACAAAATTAATGTAGAATATTTCATTGCGGTTATACATATATACATGCACATGTGTGTTTATTAAACTTAAAAAATCAGACAGGGAATAATACAGAGACTTGGAACTCTTTTCTCTTTATTACTTTATAGAATTAAAGAAAAAAGAAATATTACTGCATTTTATTGCTGTGCCTTATATGTCTAATATTAACCTAGCCATTCTTAAGAGATGTCTATGGATCACTAAAATGTACTCATCTTCAACAAAACTCTGGTTCTTGAGAAGTCTCAAAATGTTTTCACTAAATGGCAAAATTTTCAGTGGAAAGAGTATATCTAATACCATATCTGTAGATCTATAAATATCCCTATTTTTTGGAGCTTACTTACTTGTTTCTTATTAAATAAACAAGGTTTATGTGTTTGGAGAGAGAACTGCGAGCTCTTGGAGAATTATCACAAAGCCCGTCAACAAGGGGAAGGTTGGGAAGGAAAATGCCATGAAGCAGAAACAGGCTTTTCCTGTTAGACTGGCAGTGATCAGTGCAGTCTCAGAGCCACAGTTGGAAAGGAAAAATAGAGTCCCTTGAAACACAGATGGAACAAGTGAGTTGAAATCATTATTTCCATAGTTCACCCTTGAAATGATCTGGTAATATTTTAAAATTATACTTAATGCCACTTCTATTTCAGGGAGATTTTCCACTGTGAACTGTATGCATTTTACTTTATATAATAATATGATTAGAATTCCACTAGTCACACATGGGGAAAAAACAAAAACAAAACCTCAAGTAAAACAAAATAATTAAATGCTCTTATGGTTTGGAATTACACAACTCCACATACCTGAATCATATCAAGTACTTTGTCACCTGCCATGTTCCTGTCCCTGCTCTTCTTGCTTTTAGTTTCTTAGCCTTTTTTCCACTGTTTTAGATGTCCCAAAGAGCCTCTTCCCACTTGAAAATCTGAAGAACTTAAAGAAAAATTCATACCTTGTCTTTGGAAATACATTGTGAGCATATAAACATGGTTTGGGTGTTCTCCAATTTTTGTTGCAGATCATTTCTGCTTCCTGAATATCACATAAGCTGCTGAGGGCTACTCAAGAACATTAGATACTCTAGAGGAACCAAACTGTTGTTGTTCAGAAAGTGGATGTGAACACAGCAATAACAAAACAGCACAGGAGGGTAGAGTGGCAGATTTTGGCATTACTTTAAGATATAATAAAACTGGTACATGGTTCTAGTTTGTCCAACAAACCTGAAAACAGCAGTCATATCATCCTTCTAATTCCTTCCCATATGCCTGCTATTAAGTATAGGAATAAACAGGCCTCTTCATGAACACTATGTCAACATGTTGGGTCAGAATTCCAAATGTCATATTCCAGCTCATACAGTTACATGTATAGCAAATACCTAAAACACAGAAGTTTGTATTCAAAAATCTTAATGTGCTCAGCAGTGCCCTGTGTTCCTTGTGCTTTTTTTCTTTTTCGATGAGACAGAGCTAGAATTAATGTGATGTGCTCCATAAAAGGATCTCTTTGGCTGTCGTTTCTAGTAAATCCTTCAAGCAAATCACAGTGCCTTACCTCTCACTTTGCTCTGTTAACCTCCTGCATTCATTCTGCCACCCATTGAAACTTAAGGAGTTGAAACTGGCTGACCAGGAATATCACTGGGCAAAGTACAGGCATTTTTCAAAAAGGAAAAACCTAGGTTATGGTAATTTTAAATGTACAAAGTTCTTAATGCTTTTAGTCAGACCTGCTGCTGCTACCTTGTGGACTCCACTTTAATGTGACCTCCTCATCTCCTAGTCATGCCTGAATTTATTTACAGGTGACAGCAGTATAAATATGACTGGCAGAATCTCAGCATTCACAGATCATCTACATACAAAACCAAATTCTATGGCTAAACTAAGAGGATCTCATCTGAAAATAAAATGCGGTCCATGGTAGAATTTTCAACCTTATTAACTCTGCAAAAGGAGTAGAATTCTAGAAATACAGCTTAAAATGCCAGTAGCTAATTTTACTGTCAGAGGCAAGAAGTGTTCTAGTTTTTATATACAGAAGTTATTTAAAGAAATAATTTTAAAGTTTACTGTAGAATAAATTACTGCTGCCTCTTAAAATTTGCCACAATTACATAGAGAAATTTTGTAGGATTTTGGAAGCTGTTTTAATTTTTTTTTTTAGTAGAGTTTTATATTGCTTTACTGTAGCATTTAACAACAGAAGCAGCATACAAGTCTCCTATTTCTGCCTTAAGCAACTCACTAGTGAAAATGGGCAGAGGGCCTCAAAACATAAATTACGAGAGAGTCTCTCTACTTGCAAATGTCACATCTACACCAGAACTTTGCATTAAACTAGATGCAAATTGAAGAATGATTAAATTAGCATTTAAATTCCACAGCAGAGAAGGTAGAAAGTGTATGTGAAATATATTAGAAAAATAAGTTCATGTTAATGTTATACTTCAGGGATCCAAATATACTTTAGGATCATGAATGATCACTTTTTCAAATTTTTAAATGTTTAATTTGGCATTTCTCAGGGGCTTACTCCTCAAGGGGAATGATTTGTACAGTCTTTAAAAAGGACATTGCTTCACTGCTTTGCAGGGCTTCATTATGACCACTCATAAATTAGGGCTTAAAATTACTGTTATTTTGAAGAAAGATATCTTAGATTTTACATCTTGTCACTAGGTAAGAAGAATAGCTGGAGTATACTAGCAATACTTGGTGTGGACTTTAAATTGATTGACTATTTTAGGAACTATCAATATCTTTAATCTTTTCTTAATTTCCCTTAGAAATCAGTTTTTGTTGACCTTGATTTTTACAAAAACTACAAAATTAATGTGTGATACACACATTTTTAAAAATTCAGTTTGGATAAACTTTGAAAAGTTATTCATACACACTCAGATTATTCAGGTGTTTTCAGTATGATTCTATTACTGACCTGTCCATCCTCTGCTCCAGCTGAGATCACTTCTTGCTCTTTATAGGCTTCCAGCAGTCTCTTTAAACCTTTATGCCTTTTGGAAGCACAGGGGGTAAAGCTGCTGTTTGCTGTTGGTTATGCATTCCAGCCAAAATGTGTGTGATGTCTTTTGTATCCTTGTGAAATTGTCTGATTCGTTTGACAGGGAAGAGTTCCAGCATATGACATTAATCTGAAACTTTTATGAGATCTAATATGGCTAAGCCTCCCTGGATGCTTCTGTGGAGGGGATGGCTGGGACTGTGGAGAACAGCAACAGTTTTGGGAAAGAAAACTGCAGAAATGCAGTTGGAGACTTGGAGAAAAGTCAATCAGAAAAGTCAGAAGTTGGGAAATTTTCACTATTTTTTCTCTATCTTTCAACCAGTAGTCTTCCATTAGCCATATATAACTTCCAGATAAGGATCTTACTTTACACAGTATTCCAGTGCAGAATCTGCTTTATTAGATTGCAACATATTTATATTCAGAAGCAGAAACTAAACCTGATTCTGAATAATATTGTTCTTTCAATGTTTCTAAATACTGTTTATTTTCCTATATCTTCCTCTGTGTACAGTTTTCAGTATTCTTTTGTTCTGAAATGCAAATGTAAAATATCAAAACTGTTTCTCTGCAAAGGAATCAGATTTTTGAGTGACAGTTCATAGAGAAAGGGATCTTTCAGAATGAAGAAACCTTTCAGTTTAGTTTGGTAAATGAAAAAAAATTACTTTTGTTTTGATAAATGACAAATACTTTTTTCTTGCTTTTTCTTTTCTTTCCCCCCCCCTTCTGTTGGCCTATGATCTGAGTTCTTCCAGTATCTTCCTCCTTTGAACACACAAATGGCTATCTTCTGAAATTTCTGAGAAATGTGCTGGAGAGGTGGAGAGTTTGTTAAGATGTCTCAGTTCATAGATTTCCCATGACCTTTGGCTGAGCATTATTGTGCTTAATGTAAACTAGGCTTGAGTAAAATACAGATAAAAGTTTTGCAGCACCCCAGACAGACCCAGTTAGCCAGACTATAATTCATACATGAAAAGATGAAGGGAAAATAGCATCCCTCTTTTAATCTTATGCTAAGATTAAAACAGGCAGTTTTCTTTGTCTCTACAGCTGATCCAATACTGATTTTCCTGATTCTCAGTCTCTGGAATTGTTTTTTTTATGTGTGTGTAGCTATGTCTCAGGTATGTCCATAGTTCCCTCTGCAGTGGAATATACTAGGTTTTTTTGGGTATTGTTTTTTTGGTTCCTCAAAGATATATAGATATTTAATCTCTTTGTTTGGATTTTTACTCATTTTCCCTTTCCCCCCAGTTTATCTTTGATGCTCCTGTAAGTAAAATAAGTGTAATCTCACTCTGCTGGTGATGCTGTTACAGGTTTGTAGTACCACATGTTATTTCCTGCATGCAAACAGTTAATCAATATCTTCTTGCCTCAACAAAATATGAAACTTCCTTCCTTCCTCTTCATTAATGATTCTGTCTACAGAATCCATTGATCCGTATATTTCATAGCATTTTGTCATTTGTATCGAGTGCATTTATATTAAGATATATACATTGGATGATTGTATAAATCTGACACAGGATTTTGACTGGGAAAATATAAAACTAATCATCCATCTTGGAATGAAAACAAATTTTGTCATTGATTCCAGACTACTTTTTTTATTTTTATCTGTTTTTTAAAAATTACCCCACTAGAATGCCAGAAAGCTTGATAAACATACACCTGAAACTTTAAAATCTTTGTTTATCTGCAGAGCAAGTGTGAGCCAAACCATTCTGAAACTGAGCTGCTGAGAAAACAACTGGGAAATGGAAAAGTATCTATGAAAAACCTGGAATCTTTGCTTATGTCCAGTTGTGAGAACAAATTTTGGTCACAGAGAGCAAAGCAAGAGAAACACTCTGAAATTCAGTTTCTCAAGGAACAGCTTGCTTTAGTAGAAAATAATCTATGAGTAAATGACCAGGAGAGTATTGCAGTTTTTCTCATTCTTTCCAAGTGTATTTAAACAGAGGTGGTTTTATATCTAGCTGCATTTTCAAATGGCCAATGTACCTTGATTACATTAATAGCAGAAGATACCAAAAACCTGCTTGGGATTTCTCAGTTAAACCATAATAGACTCTTCTTCATAGTGTTATATTTTGCTCAAAAAAATGTTCTTAATCTCAGTTGCATGGTATAGCTGCCCTTTTAATTTTGAATAATTGCATGTGGCTACATGCTTGGAGAATTACAGTTGATATCTGATTAATGTGTATTGACTTCACAGTGCTGTGCAGAATCAAGATTTTACTCACCTCAGAAACAGAGCAGCTCAGTTAGAGTCAGAACTGGATATCACCAGAACACAGCTGGGGACTGAGCACTTTGATAGGAAAGTATGTTTTTGTATTGTGCTTCCTGCAGCTAATTGGGGTGAAATGCAGTATAGTACTAAGACTAATTAGTCAGATAAGCAACAAAGTTTGGATTTACACTGCTGTACATCTCCTATGTGTTCAGAGACTATTCATGTCACTAAATTTAGTCTGTTCAGCTGTTACACATGCTGTCTAAATTAGTTGCATAGGTTACCTGTATAGCCAACAGAATGAAACAGTGAGATTAACTACCCTCTGGAATAGCCTGGTTTAGGATGAGATGGGTCACTTTCCTGAAGATGCTCATCTCTCTTCACTCATTTATACTGAATCCTGTCTTGATCTGTAGTGAAAATCCAGGTGACTAGTCATTTATACAAGTGCTTTATTGCCTACTAATCCTCTGCACCCTCTGGAATGATTTTCACCTGTACCAACCCCCATTTTCCCAGGTACTATGTGCTTGAAGTGCTATGGATGGTTCCCAAATGGCAGTTTGACAATTTTTTTTCTGATTTTGCAACAAGAGAGTTTAACAACATGTAGGAACTATTTCACATTATTTGGCCACAGCACCAGAGAATGGTCCCTGTCCTGCTTCGTGCATTAATTTATCTATGTAGTCTTGGTGTCTTACATAGTTTTCTTATCTTTGAAACAAAAATACTTCTCTATTTCATGGATGTATTTAGGATAAAATATTACAGTTTTGGGTATTATTTTCGATATGTAAAAGAGAGAGCTAAAAGAGGCAGAGTTGATGTGATTGTAGCACAGGTCTGAGAATGAGGTGTCTTGTTTAACTAGTAAATTGTTGATATTCTGTTCTCTCATAAGTAAGGAAAAGGGGTCTGCAGAGGACGTCTCTGCTTTCATGGAAAGAAATTAAGCCAGCTTCTTAGAGGCAATCTGTTTTTCTGGCACTGGCAAATGAAAACCATAAAATTAGTCATGTACGACAAATACTATCATTGAAGTCAACGTCTTGTTAGTACGTAATGGAAGCAACAGCTGTAAGTAGTGACTGGTTTGGTTTTGTTGTTAGATTGAAGAAGTGGGTATATGTTATCCTTTTTATAATGGTGGCTGGACTAGTCCTACTGATTTACTGTCTTAGTACAGAATGCAATAATGCCTGAAATTAGGAGGTGGAAGTGTGAACATTCTCAGATGTCATTGAATAGGCACCAAAACAGTGATACCAGGAGGCTTGATCCATCAGTCTGGCTCTTTCTTTACCAGACAGGAAAAGCACCTCCCCATCCCTTCCATCCCTCTGACTGCAGAAGCAGTTTGGACTCCTGTGGAAACAACAACTTTTAATTATTGTCCTCCCCTGGATGTGGTGAGCAAGCACAGGGGCTGTTGGGCTTGCTGGGCTGCTGTTGCTAGAGCAAGTCCTTTTGTTGTCCCTAGATCCAGCTCCCTGAGCCAGTGCTGAATGTGATCATTCCCCAGCAGGCTTTAGTGACCTGCTTCACTGGTCCATTTCACCAGTCTGTAGTAATGGCTGAGCCACACTGAAACCCAGGGGTTGTTGTAGCCACCCTTCCCAATCCAACACAGACTAGATTCTGCTTATGTAAACAACTGACAAGACTGACACCAGGATCCCAGAGGAGTATGTGCCTTCAAAACTTTCCAATGGATTATCCAGTCCCACATACTTCCTTCCCATCAGCCAGATGCAGGAGTTATGAGTTGATCTAATATCCAGGCCCCATTTCTTGCACTCAAAATGACTGGACTTCCATTTTGCAACTTTCCCATTGGGGATTCCAGTGTCTCTTAAATATCCATCAGTTTCAGAGCACTTCAGTAGACTCTAGTCCACTGGCCTTGCCAACTCAAACAGCACAGGAATACCACAAACAGCACTGTTTTTACTTTTGAATAACCTTAAAATTAGGCTTTTCTTCCCTGGAGATGTTTACAGTTTTTAGTTTTAAACCTGCAGTTACCATGGCTATCTTCTGTCTTTCAGGGAAAATTGAGACAATGGATATATAGAAATAAATCTCAGCAAGGGAATAATACAAAGAGGTTCACTAATCTGTCTTTCAGAGAAGTATATGATGAAAACTACAATTCCTTTTAAAATAAAATTTAGAAGCTGATGATCTTAGGACAAAAAGGGCTTGTACTGACTATGAGATAGTTTTAAAATTTTTTGAAAAAATGTTTAGTCTCACAGTAAAATAGTGTTTATTTAGGGAACTTCAGGAGCTTCAACATCAGTTGTACAAATTCACATCAGTTAAGCTCTACATTAAAAAAATCATGACCTCAACATTCCCATCACCGATCTCCTGATGAGTCTCTGGGCTAGTCCCCAGAAGGCTAAGTGTTTCCACAGCATTTAAGTTCCAAACACTGGGTGGGAAATAAAAATAAAAGCATATAGAACTCTGATACTTCTTGTCGAAATATCAACTGAATTCCATGGAATTATATTCATGCAAGAAAAGTTACAAGAAGATTCAGAACCACAATCTTTTGATGATGCTCCTTTTATTTTGTTTTATTAAATTGTATCAAACTATTTAATCAGCAGCAAATACTTGTACTGGGATGCTGTAGTTAAAAATTCTTAAAACAGTAATGGAAATAATGCTACAGAAAATCTCAACTTGTCACTGTTTTGTACAAAGTGTGGATGTAAATATTTTCATCTTTCTTACATAAAAAGTCTTACCTGTCTGGTCTTTCTTCTAGTTTTCAGAGTAGTTTTTACTCTATATATGCCCATGTTTTTTACAAGAAACATAAATGCATTCTCTTAAATCTTCAAGTACTCATAATCCTGAGGAGGAGCAAGCCCAGCTTTCTTTTTAATAATTAGTGGAATGGAGCTTCCACAACATGGAGTTACTCCTGGCAGTTTCAGTCTCAGCCGAGTTTCCTATTTGGTAGCTACATGCTTGTTGCATCACATGTTTTTGATAGATTGATGGCAGCATGCATTAAAAAAAATATTGCCATTTGAGGAGGGAAGAAGTCTTAGTTCATGACTTGCTTTTGAGATGATTATGTACTTCCAAGTTTAATTTGTTCACTGAGATTATTACCTTTGGCACTTGACTAATCTTTGCTATCAAAGGCTCCTCTAAGTATTAAAAATGGGTCCCAATAATATGAGACAAGTTTCCTCAGATCAGTGAGCTGGTTCTGGTGCCCTTAGGAAGAAAGCACAGCTGTGCAAGGCAGTTATTTTTCAGCTACTGCCAGACCTTGATAAGCAAGTACAGGGAGACTTCATTCCTCTGATAGAATTGTGTCTACTCCTCCTTCATCTGAGTACAGTGTAGCTCTTAAATTAGTTGAAAGGAACATTGTGTCATTTGGAACAGTTTCATTTACTTCTAATTACCATAACACTTTCTTCTATTTTTGATAGTTACAAAGAAAAGAGGAAACAATCCATATAGTCAGCACACTGATACTAACAATTATGGTGCTTTTTCTATTTGCATTACTCCCTTTTCAGGGTGATAAAATTCCATTCTAAGTAGTAAACTTCTGGATAAATAACATAAATAACAAATGAAGACTAATCTTCTACAAACTAGATTAGGAATTCAATTCCTATCTTGCTTGATGTTCCTTTTTTTTCCTTTTTTTTTTTTTTTCCTGGTTTTGTGGGGGATTTTAGCTTGGCATTTTGTTGCTTGGGTTTCATTTGGGTATCCTGGTTGGCCTTATGTGACTTTTTCACATTCCTAGGGTACAATGAATTTAAAGACTAAAACTGAAGTAAGTGAGTCAGGTTTGTTTAAAATTTTCAGACTGTTTTAAGCTAAGTTTTTCTTAATTAAATCTGTGTAGCTTTTGCATGGCAATGAAAACTTTTCTTCTGCTCGGTTATTTTCCATTTTTGAGAATTTAAGATATATAATTCATATATGATAACTAATATAATCCATAACTTTTTTCCTCATCCAAGTTCCTGTTATACTTCAATTTTTTGCTACACGGGAAGAACTAAGGTTGTTTCAGACTTACAGAGTCCTGGAATCCTAGAATGATTTGGGTTGGAAGGGACATTAAAGACCATCTAATTCTAACCTTCGACTAGACCAGGCTGTTCAATTCCCTTAAACACTACTTAGTTACTTGTTTATGCTATATGGTTTGGGATAGTTTTCATTTAACAAAAACCCCATGCAGTTAAAATAATAACGGAAATGTTGACAGTCTGTGCTACATTTTAAAAGCTTAAATGGAAAGAATTTATCAGGTTTGTGTAGTGTAGTGATACAGAGTTGAATGAAATAGCCTGTTAGAAAAGGCTCTCCTAAGACAGAGCAGAGACCTGAATCTGGAAATGTCTGCTTTGTGTAAGTGATTTACATTTGATTTCCATATTTGCTTTAATGTCCACAATACTACAGTTCTCGATAAATTTTATGTCAAGAACTTCGAGTGTCAATCAAGAAGAATAAGATGGAATAGTAGAAATGTATGAAATATCTATGAATTATGATTTCCCTCTCAGCTAACTCTAAAAAGATTTAGAAAATTCGTTGAGACCAGAATGAAATAAAAACAAATGCAAAATATTGCCTGAGAGTAAAAGCAAGAATATTGATGCAAATATTTGGGTGTAATAATCAGCAGAATCACAGAATTAAGACCTTTAAAATAGATATTTGTGGAATTGATGAAATATGATCTAGGTGTAAGTTCCTGTTAAGTAGTGTACTACTAATCCAGGAGGGTCCTCCTGGAGGGGAAATCTCCTTTTTCAGCCACTTTAAGACAAGTCACCAGGGATTGAAAAAGGTATTGTAGAAACAACTGGTAGAAACTGAAGAGGCTTCTTCCACAGCTAATGTGGGACTTGGCAGAATACATGAAGTATAATGAGATAGTAGTGTTGGAATCACTATTAATGCCCTTCCTTCTCTTCAGGTGCTATTTCAGCAGACAGTCTGATGGGAGAGGAGGCAGACAGTCACCTTTTCCTTCTATGGAGGATGTGATACCAGAAGTAAATTGGACAGTAACTTTTTCTTAGTATTATTCCATCTTTCTCTGTGTATTTATTTTAACAGTGTCTTTGCTCCAGTAAAGTGAAAAGGATGTGCCCTGCAGTTTGTGTTGCAGACCTGGTGGGAAAGACCTTTTCTGTCTGATTTTCTTAAGTGATAGGAGTCCAAAGCTTGCCTTACACATCAAATGCATTATGACATCTTTATACAATAAAATCTAATCTGTCAAATGATCTGGATTGACTGTTAAAGAGACTAGGAAGTTTCCTCAAAGTGCTTTCAGAATCCACACTTAGATTTGTCCTTTTTGCTATCTTCATAAAAGAATTGATTAGGTCTTTGGTTTATTTTTGCAAGCAAAGGTATGTTGGTCACAATAATGGGTTAAGCACAAACTTGTACATATATTCCTTTATACATTTTTTTTGTGATAAGCTGACTGCTCAACATTAACATGTCTGAGTAATAATTAACAGCATAACCCATACAAATGCTCCTAATACTGAACTAAAACAACTGTGTGCTTTTTAGGAACAGGTGGCTTTAAAAAGCCCCTAAAAATAGTTTCATAAATAATGTTTAAAAAAATTAAAGTATAAATATATATATGCAACATAAATTTTAGGATTATCTTCCACAAGAGTAACAATATTTTTCAGTACAGTACTGATTTTAATTTGGGGGTCCTGGGTCTTCATTTCTTATTTGGCAGACAGCCACAGAAGTCATATCAGCAATCACCAGTGTTAATGGGACTGCTTGCTGCTGCAAGTAATAAAGAATGTAGGAGCAGACATAATGATATTAACCATTGCCACATTATGCAGTTATTAAAAGGCATATTGTACACTTTTCCCAGATGAGAGAAAATGATCATTTCATTATCCCAGAAGATGAGAAAGAGATTTGTTGTTTTGCAATCATTCTGTTGTATTGATTTTTTTTCTCCTAGAAGATGATCACAAACCAGTTTGAGATATGTGATCTTGGTCTATAAAACTAATACCCTGTCATCTAGAAGATAAGAAGCAGATATTAGATAAACTTAGTACAGATATAAGGAGTTATTTTTCGGAGTGGATATGCTGTGCAGAGGCCCATGTCCTAAGATGTAATTCTTAGTTGCAATAATGATGCATTTCCACATAACATAATAAAGAAGTCATTAAAGAGGTGCTCACCTAAAAAGTAAAAGCAGAAGATTCTTGAGCAATTTGGACTTAAAAATTCTTTTCTTATGCAGAGAGGAATAAGGGAATATGAGATTGTAAATATCAAGATGTAATAAACCTGCTTTTTCTTGAGTACTCTGGTAAAGTAATAGCCTTTTTATTAGGGTTAGCCTTTCCTTAAAAAATGTTTTGGAAATGAAAACTTTGATTTTTTGCAGGAAAATTGCAAGGGGGTTACAAGATCATGGATGGAGCAAAAGGAACTTTTGTCAATGGTGATGAAATACAGACTTCAAGTGACTTCTGACAGCAATTAATTGCTGCATAATTTTTGATGGTTAAGAAAAAAAACAATTCAAGTGAGTATATTCAGAGAGCAGGATCACTGTAGTGGCGATCCCCCTATGTCTGATCTAAGTCAAAAATGGAAAGGAAAAATGAAAAAAAAATTGAATTTGCTGAAGTTTGCAAACAATATGCTTTATTTGACAATAAACTTGCTTGTTGGCAATATCTGTAGTAATAGCCCAAGGGGACTGGAACAGTGTTTGTTGGTGAGGAATTGTAGGGAATTTGTGGGGAATGCACTGCCCCAATAGTATATTCTAAAAAACCTTCAAACCATGACTGATTATTAAAGGCCAATAATGAGCTCAGAGTTTTTACAGTTCCTTACTTTTGGTTGTAAACCCTCTAATCTGTAATACGTTCTAATTTTTTCAGTACCCAGATGTAGCAGAATTTCTCAGAGAGCGAGGGCATGATTTATATTTGGATTGAGGTTTGAGCTACCCCAGCCTGGGCCCCAGATCCAGGCCTGTGAAACCTGTGGCACGGTTAGAGAAAGTAAGTGGTCCAGTTAGAAATTATTTTAAGCTATTATCGTAGGACAGTGGTTTTTCTAGATATTAATAGGTATAGTTTGTAGTGTGAACACTTTAGCCACCTTGAGAATGAAATAAACAATGTCTGTTTGCATTTTTCCTTATGCTGTATACCAATGAGAAAACATTTGTAATTGTAAACTGTATTGAAGTGTATATAACCTGCCATTTTAGATAGAATAAACTGGAGAACGTATGTTGACCATATTGGTTGGATCTGCGTTGCTCTGTCCAGCTTCCCATATTTTAAGGGGTCCCTGTCTTTGCCCAGGAATTACTGTTGTGTATGGCCAGCCTGAAATGTGTTACACACTTTGTGATGGTATCTGTTTCCTCATGATGTGGGTTACTTGTGATTTTCTTGTTGTTTTTGATTCTTGTTATTTTGTTTGGAAAGAGACCTACACCAAAAAGATCTGTTTATCATTTGTTTGCATTTGTGACACTTACTTGCAACCATGATCAATGCTATACTTGACTTTTATACATATATTTAAATTGCCTCTTACCACAATATTTTTACATAGGTAAACCTGAAAATACAATTTGTGGTTTTATAAAAAATGAGAGTATTTTAAATTTAACTATGCTACTATGACCTAAAATCATGTGGTTTGTATAACAAAGAAACCTATGGTATTTGTAAAAGTATTCATGATAATTTTTAGCCACTGTTTACAGAGTTGTTTCTCACTAAGTTTGCTTATTTGTGGCAATGGAAACTGTCTCCACTACTCAGTAGAAGCTATTTCACTTGAGCATAACTGGTTTACAGGGTTTGTAGAAGAAAGAATTTGGTATCTCTGGTATCCTCCTCCTTATTATCCTTTCTGCATACTAGAAGAAGCAGGATCTATGGACACAGAGTGGTATCTCCATTACAATATGACATCTGTTGGTCTCCCCTTGTTGACCACTGCCATCATTCCATCTTTTCTTTTTCTTCTTTTCAGTCACTAATAAAGCTTGAACTTTAGCAGCATGTAATCATAGTTAAGATTCTGCTGTCAGTGTTAAAGCAAGTGGTTTTAGTCTTTGAGCAGAAAAAACGTTCATGGTATGGGTAGTACTACAACTGAACTTTTTGTTCTATCCGCTTCATTTCTTCTCAGACCAACTAATCCTGTCAGTGTTGGTGTAAGCAGTGGAGTATTAGCAACATGGCTATCAGCATCAGATATAGTTTAGCAGTTCTGTTACTCAGTTGCTTTTCTATATTTATTCAATCTTTGATATTGGCAGTTACAATGATACAGTAGAATGCATAAGAAATTAGCATACTTTCCATATTTAACTAGTTAATTTGCATGAGCTTCTCCTTCCACATAATTTTGGAATGAATAGCCCTGCAACAAGAAATGCAAATTGATTTACTGATACAGAATGAAGGGTCTATAAAGAAGTGTGATCTTTTGATAAAAGAAGCAAAAGAGGCTTTTTAATGTGTGTTGCACTCTTAATGATTTTTCCTCTGATCTACTGAACTTTCACGCTAATTCCCAGCAGAGGGAGTAACTGAAATGAAGATGAATGAATCATCCATAGCTTTGTGGTATTAACATGCACAGTTATCTGAGGACGTGGAAAGATATTTCACTTAGTTTTACATTTTGGACACTTTCCAAACAGAAGAAAAAGAGCTTCATAAGATGGATAAAATTTTCATGTGACTTCACTTGGATTGAATATATCAAAACACAACTTTCTTTCTGACAAGGATCAGATCTTTTATTAATAAACTTTGAAAAAACAAAGTTTGCTTGTAGTTAAAACATTATGTATGAAGGCATGGATATTCCCTTCCAATGGATTTTTTTACTTAACTGTCTAATACACTGTAATTCGATTTTTCTCTAGGCTGTCCCACAGATGATTTTTATTAAAATCCATGAAGCAGCTTAATAATTTATTTCAGCAGATGCAAAACTAAACTTAGTTTTAAGTTTCCTATCTTGTGCTTGTATTTTTGGTACTTTTATTTCCTGAGGTGGGAGAAGAACAAACATTTTTTATCTTGAATGCAGCCTACACCCAAGCAATTATATAGAGTACACAAAGCAGAAAACGTCTTTGTTGTCAGAGCTGCAGTGCAACTGAGCAAGTGAACAATGTACTGCTCAGATCTGCTTTACATGAGGGTATGTCTTTCCTGCACATAGAAATATTTCATAAAATCATTTTTGCCAGTATAGCATGAATATTTTTAAAACAACACCACTTGGCAGAAATAAAACCTATAATTGAATTTCTTTTTTGACCCTCAGTGACTGCTCTGGAAGTAGTGTTGAAATGATTTTTCATTTTAAGACTGAGTCAGTGTGCACCAGCTTTCCATTTCCATTTCTTCCTCCCTTATCAGTGCCCTAAGAAACAAGCAACCTCCACAGCATTTTTCACTAATGCTTTTACCTTGGACTGAAAGGCAGTGTAGTGTTCATTCATTTATCAGGCAACACCTGTATTTTCTATCCAGAACTGCTGTCCTCAGACTCACTGACTTTACACGGGAGAGACTCTTCAGGAAAAGAAAAAAAAGAAAGAAAGAGAAAAAAGGTGCTCATGTTGAAACCAGAACTCACAAGTCTGAGAGAAATTTATTGGAATAGATAAGATGCTGAAGTGGGGAACTAACTACCCGCTGTTGTTTTGGTCAATTCTTCCACTCAGTTCGTCCAGACTTCCTTTCTCACCTCTTGCATAGAAGCTAAGCTTGAAACACCCCATTCAAAGATCCCAGGACTCTACTGTTCACAGATGCAAGCAGCTTCAACTAAAGCCTTTTACCCTGATACCACCGCAAGGATCCTGACTAGCTACGTGCTGCAATTCCCCCGCCATCTCCAACACATGCTCGAGAAAATAAACTGGACATGGCTCGTCGCTACCTTAAGCCACTTAGGGTAGGAGAAGGAGAAAAGAAAAGCCAAGGCTGAAAGTTGTAGCGGTGAAATCGCCTTTTCACAGTGCCTGGTCCGCTCCTTCTCCTCACCCCCGCGTGGCCCTGTGCCCCGGCCGCGGTCAGTGTCTCGCTGAGGTGGAAAACACCTGAACGCCGCACCCCGCCCTCCCTGGGGCAGCGCCGCGGGCTCGCCTCGCCTTTGGCCCCGCGGCCGCGGGCACAAAGG
>JANPWX010000052.1:2508415-2587392 GCA_024734555.1 Trochalopteron elliotii
CCAGGGCTGCGCCGCCCCACACGGGCTGCAGGTGAGTGAGGGCAGCGCGGCACCCGCGGGCAGCGGCTCCCTCGGACCGAGCCCCGGGCGCTGCCGTCGGGGGAGGCTGGGCGGTGGGCAGAGCTTCGCTTCCTTCCCCGCGTCTCCTCCGGAGGCTTTTTGTCTGAGAGCACAGCGACGGGAGGCGCTTAAGCTGAAGCAAAACGGGGATTTAATTTAGAGGCCACATGCACCTAAGTGGGACACCTGTTTCATGTACACGAACGGCTCGTTCGCGGCCGGCGTTTCCAGGCTTCTCGAGAGTGTGAATTGGATTGAGGTGAACAGACTTGTGCTCCCACCAGCCCGGGTCCCTGCGGGAAGGCCGAGCGCAGCAGGCAGTGTTTTCTTGCCCTGAAAGGCTGTGGCTTTTCCTCTCCCATTCCTCAAATATCTCTCAAAATGCTGACTGATCCTCTGCCCTGAAGTTAGCCATAAATGGTGTGACTTTTTCCCCTTTAATATATTTTTGGACGTGAGATCTGAAATACCACAAATGCATTGTTTTCATTATTATGCAAGCTTCTGTTGACAAACTTTACTGTCCATAGCATATTTAGTGTATTGAAATTTATTGGCACTGATGAATTTTAGGTTACTGTATAGGAATCTCTTCAATTCAGAACCTTTTAAGAGCACAATGAAATTTTAATTGTGAAAACATCACTTTACCAGTTTCGCCATACAATTAGCTGAAAACCACCCCATATATAAAGAGAAGTTTTTAGGAACACCCCAACAATATAAACACTAATTCTTTGCATATTTTCATGCTAATTAAAAACCTAAATTAATTTTCTATAACTATTTTAATTGTATTTAAATTGGATAAAGTAATGCATGTCTTAGGCTTTATATGCGTATAAGTACCAAAGCAATGTAAGTATCAGCTAGAAGCATGCAGTGGACTGTACATTCCATCCTTTCTCTGAAAGTAGATTGTCATTCCAGGTAGACACACAAGATCTTCCAGAAGCTTTTCCTATTCTCTTATTTTGCCATTATAAATCTTAGGTACCATAACTATCTCCCATAAATCTTTCTTTGGTTGGACATTATGTTCTCTTACTCAGTACTGTACATTCTCCTGTATTTGTCATCATTAAGAAGTTCATTTGCTTTATCACTCACAGATCATTAGCTTCCAAAAATAGCAACCATGCATCAAAGCCTGTTTGATGCTGATACAAGGCTGTGCATCATTTTCGCATCAGAGTAATTTTTCAGCCTTTGTATCACCATGCCAATAAACACTGGGGCAACAGTCCTCTTCCATGCAACATGATATGGATTGTTTTTATGTAAATTTTAAGTGGAACTGAGCTCTCATCAGCAGTTTCTACAGGGCAAAGATTAGATTACAGAAGGAAAAAAAATGTAACTTTATTACTGGCACTTGCCTTGTAGCTCTTTAATCATTGAAAGAAGGCGGTTTCAGGGTAGGAGTTGGCTTATCATTAAAGGAAAGGGAGCAGGTGCATTTAGGCTTATCCAGTGATGAGGTAGGAACTGTCTGTGGTTGTTTATAGTGATGGGTAATTAGTTTGTCTATGTACAGACGTCAGAGTTTATAGAAAGTAGAAGGTCATGTTTCTTTGCTTTCACAGAGACCTTGTGAACTTAAATTCTGCTGTGTTTTTAATTAAAAATGTTTTCTTTAGCATATGCTTCTGGGTGTATAGGGTCTAATCCTTCTCTTGGAAAAAAACAGCTAACCTGGCAGTGTTGCAGTGGATGGGAATATGAGTGTGTGCTGCCTGCCATTTTAAACTCTACAGAGGAAAGAGTTCTGCTCACATTCAGCCTGTGGTGGTGCTGACAGTCTCTGCTGTCCTCTCTGTGTGCAGGACATTAACAGCTGTACAGTACTTGGCTGGTAGCCTCAGTATTTATAGTCAAGACAAAAGAGTAGCAAAAAGGAGGGGGAAAACTCCTTAATAACAAGGACTGGCACTGAACTGTTACCGAGGAACTGAAAATAGGATTGAATTATGGAAATGTCTCAGGTAAATATTTATTGCAGTAGCAAAGCTGCATTTCAGAGTCACCAGGACAAAAGTGAAATCATCAATGTCTAACAGTATATAGACAAGTTCTCCCTGTTTTGTCATAAATGGTCACTGCCTCACAGCCCAGCTGTTCCACTCTTGTTTTCAGATGTGTGTTTCCAGCACAACCAGTCTTTGACTGGAGAGTATAGCCAATACACGTTGTAGATAGAGACCTGCAGAGCCCTCACTGTGCAGAAGGTGGAGGTGGCTCTGAAGTCTGTTCTTACTAGTGTCACAGATCTCTTGTCCAGTGCCCTGCACAGCTGGAATGCATCAGTTCTCTTGTTCTCTGTGGTCTTGCTTCTTAACAGCAACCTCAGGCTTTGGCCATTAAATGTAGTATATACCCAGCAATGCACAGTTTATTTATCTTTTTGTTACAGAAGCCTACAAATGCCTTTCTTCAATTGTAGGTGCTGATGAACTGAATATGGCTAGTTTGTTGAAGTCCCAAAATACTAAAGGACATCCACTTGAACATTGAAATCTTTGTTGGAAGGCAGTAGAATGAAGGCTGTACGTGCCAGGATTGTAAGACGCTCTGAGAAAAAGCTGCTTCGTTTCCCAGCTGTGCATATCCTGGAAAAGAGTTAACAATCACAAGATATGGAAATTCAGTCATAAAATGTAATTTATCCAAGGTATTAAATATACAGTCTCCTCTTACTGCAAGATTTATGGTTCTGTATTATTAAAGAGAGAGTCTGTGCAAAAAGGTCAGGAAAGGAGACCATTTTCCTACCCATTTTATTGCAGTGAAACATCCATTCATGGATGTTGTCACTTAAGGAAGATGGCTTTATCTATACCAAAGCATTTCTGTGCATTGCTGCTCGTCCTCAAGTCAGCAGAATTCCCTCAGAATTATTTGGGTTTGATAAGCTCAGGTCCTCTCAGTTTATGTTTTTGAACTGGCCAGTACTTGCACAAATTCTCCCCAGTGCCTTCTCAGTGTGGTACTGCAGCCTCTCTCCTTCCATCACTACCTGTGAAGAGGATTAAGGTAAGACAGGCTCATTAAATCTGTGTCATCTCATAAAGTCATTAATGGAAAGATCAAGAAGAACTTTCATACAGTATCAAATTTGATTAACTTTTTGGAGGTAGATGTGGGTAAAACAGTGCAATGTAAGAGACGAGGAGGTTTCTGCTCTGAAATACATTTAAAATGGAAAGTTTTGAAACCAAACATAAAAGCAAACAGTCCAGTCAGTACGGGAAATCTGGAGTACTCCATTTTCTGGTGCCTATAAAGAGTGCACATAGTGGGTTGTAGAATTCTGAGTGTAAAATGCCTACATCTGTTTGATGAGTTATAACAGGATGAAACTAAAAGTCTTGGCAGCTCAAAACCAAGCAACTGAGTCTGTTGGCCCCTGGGAAAATACAGACAGCAGTCTGGGAGCAGAGAGTAAATGTATTAGTAGATGTTTCTGTGAAAACGATCAGCAGTGATGCTTCTAGTGAAGCTCAGACTTAAATAATCATTCTCTTAATTTCAAGGGTACCATTTTACTGTGTTCATACCTCTTGCAAGGCTTATTATTCCTGATGCCTGTACTCTATACAGCCTCAAAGGGAGTCAACAGAATTCCTCTTGGCACTAGTAGCTTATCCAGTAGTTGCAGGAATGTAACAAAAAAGTGCCTTGGAATCCTTTAAACAGCTGATGGTGTACCTGCTTTTGTGCAGCACTTTTGAAATGTACCATGGGAGCAAATTTCACTGTAGACATTGGTGATGCCTTGAATTCTGACAGATTTTGAAATAATCAAGAGGGAGATTAAATCAGTGACTCAGTGAAATATGCATCAAAACGGGTATAAGAGATGAAGTGGGACTTTTTAGCAGTTCATCACCATTGACTCTTCATGACCTTGAATGAGTCTAGTGAAGTGTAATTACAAGAGTATTTACTTAGGGCAAATGTTTTTTTAGCCAGCCTGTTGATGTTCAAAGAGAATGAGATAAAACAGGACACTGATTTCTTTGGTATTTCTTCCAGTGCATTTTATTTCTCAGAATTCTCAGGCCTGTGGTTCTCCATGCTCCCAGCTGCTTCAGAGCAGACTTCATCAGTCAGCTCCAGGAGTATGGAAAACCTACACATGTATAAGCTGGCACATACATTCAGTGGTGTCCTCTGCCAGCTGGTTCTCTGCTGAAGTTTGTTGCTAAGTTAAGGCAGAAGTATCTTTGAAAAGAGTCCTTCAAGGAATATTTCTTGACAGTACTTGACAGCGCAACTTTTTGTTTTATGGAAACACCAAATGATTTTAGGGATAATGTCTGAGTTTACAGGTGAGGTATTCCTGAGAGTACACAGTTATAAGAAGTGCTTCAGCTCACACTGCTGAAAGTTTGTTTGTTCTATGGATAAACAAACTGTTTGTTCTATGGATAAAAATACACAATAGCTCTGCCTTTTTTTTTAACAGAAAAGGAGTGGTTTGGGTTTTTTTTTAATCAATTTATTTTAAATGAAATTGTTTAATAATGCATCCCTGAACAGCTAAAAGCTCAGTGTGTTTTGGTTTGTTTGGTTTTTATTTGCAGCACATAAAAGTTCTGGGCAAGGGAGACAGGTTGCATTTTTACTCCTTTGTATCTTAAAGTGGTGAGTGAGATGGGAAGATTACACAGTTCTCATTCTCCATGTCATTCTTCTTTTATCACTTCAGCTTTGGCAACTCTGCTATTTAAAGAGAAGGAGGATATAACAAAGGAACTGCTTCATCTTATAACTCATTGTCTAATACAATGCAATCAGTTGCCTGTATTTTAGAATTATGGGGTTTGTTTGATTCTACACTTGAGTAGATTTCTTTCCTTCCTAAAATGGAAAATATTTTAGAACCAAACAAAGAAGCTATAAATATAATATAATATGGAACTTAAAGGACTCAGGGCACTGTATGCTATCAAAATTAGTAGCTCTTTTAATCTTACAGTTGTGGCATTCTTTTCTTAATACTGGAATCAGTATTACTAAGGTTTCTTCAAGGTATTGGGGGGTTGGGCAGATGCAGGAGTTGCACTGCATCAGCTGACCGAGGAAACAGGCAAGAGTTTCCATAGGTACTTGGTCAAATTGGAGGGACAGACACATGATCTGTCTATCTGTTCTTCTAACTAATTCCATTCCTAGAAGAAGAACAAATTGCTAATTTCTGCAGCTACAGGCCTTTCGAGTTGGTGTAGTGTTTAATGCATCACCATTGAGTCAACAGTTTCATAGGTAGGAACACTGTGTGAAACATCCCTATGGCTTAGGTCTTGGCTGGTAAAACTACAGGACAGAGAGATTCCAGGTCCACATCACTTTGTGTGTTGCTCTGCAGTGGAAAGCATGCATGTCTGGTCTGTTTGAGGTCTGATTTTTACTCAATGATAAGTTAGCTTCAGAAAACTATAGTACAGAAAAACATTGTGAGAGGAAGGGAATTAACGTCTCTGCTTAGTGGTCCTAATCAGAGTATAAAAGTAGAGCATGAATGAAGTATATATGGGATTATCTGATGAGAGTTCTCAGTTAGGCCTCACAGAAACTTCAGATCTGATTTCCATCCTGTCTTCTGCACTGTAGGCTGGTTGTGTAGTGTGTTCAGGCATGCTCTCTGGGGCTTGGAGGGTCCCATTCAGGCTGGTTTGGTAGATATTCACCTCAGTGTCACCCGTTCTTCTCAGACCTGCTGAAAGCAGTCTCTTCATCAGAGAACATCAGAGTATCCAAAACTGGGGAGATTACTTGGTGGGGCTGGAAATCACGGAGGAAAGATGACGAAAGTATGTTCCCCCAAACATTTTATTTGATGTTTTTCTTGTTGAGTGTGGTGATGTTGAAAGCTTTAGCAAAAGATAAACAATGCAATTTTTAGAAATTTAAATGCAAATCAAAATGTGCAGAGGTAGTGTGGTGTTCAGAAAGACTATAGGTGGCAGCATCATAATAAAATAGAGTTTATTTGATGTCGTTAGTCAAACAGAAATCAGCCCTTACTTTCTTCAGCAGCGTGTCACAAACAAATATATAAGCCCGTGTGAAACAAAAAGAGCAGATGAGAAACCTGAACTTGATCATCATTTAAGCAAACAGTTAAAATGTATCAATCAGTCTCTTAATCTGTGTGATGTCAGTTTTTGTAAACATGAATGAACATGCAGACTTGCAGAGATCCTTCTCCATGTCTTGCTTGGTGCATTCAAGCTTTCAGTGGTAGCTGAATTTTGCCACATAATTTGGAACATAATCCAAGCAAGAAAAAGAAAATGCCATTCTCATTAGGACTGTTGTCTCAGGATTTTAAAAAGGGGTATTTGAAAAAAGATGAGTTAGTGTATTTCAGTGAAGTGTCCTGAATCTTCCTAGGTGACTAATGTGTTTGAGACATTGAAGGTGGAGGAACTAAAGGTTGATTTTGTATGGAGAGGAGTACTCAACAGTTTATGAAAATGGAGGCCATTTCAGGTTGTTTAGATGTAGCTTCCAAACATGAATACTTCTAAGTTAACTCTGAAAAAGAAATCTGTTGTTCAAATGAGGACATTTTTTACTTTTGTCCCTCTGACTTGCCATTAAGGTTTATAGGAAACGTCAATGAGGAGCATTTTCTTGTGTCAGTGTGTGCCATAATTTTCTCCTAGTATTGGTTTATAGGAGAAATGAGAAATTTTTTTTCCCTGCAGCCTAGGGAAAACTGTCAGACCCATTTGGCAGGACATAGATTCACTTTCTTTCTTTCTTGTCCTAACACATTCCCCTCGAATCACTCAGTCCAAAATTATCAAAGTGAAGTCACGGACTGTATCTTGTCCATGGGTTTCTTGTTCCTCAGCAGCCTGCTTCATAAGATACTGTAGAGGCTACTGCTCTCAATTATTCAATTAAATATGTACTTCTCTCAAAAGTTATTTGATACAAAATCATGGGAGCCTAGGTATAGATTTTTTTTTATTTAATCTTGTAGCCTAGTTCTTTTTCAAATCTCATTGTGAGATGAAAGTATGGTGCAGGCTGTAAACTCAGTTTGTCTAATTGCTACTGAACCAACTGATGAAGAGTTCTGTGTTTCTTTATTGGTTTATTTTTTTAAATTGAGGTGCTAACTCACCTCAGTGATACCTCAGTGGTACCTCAGTGTTTTAAACCAATTGTGCAGATTACAGAGTTCTGGGTAACTTGCATCAGTGAAAGGATGCTGGGGGAAAAAAAGTCAAATGTCACTGTGAAAATTATTTGTTCTTTTTAATGACTTAAGATTCCTTTTTTTTTTTTTATTATGTCTACAAAACCTCTTTGACCAAATGCCAAACCAGCGTGAATTAAACTACTTAACTAATTCTGCCTGTCTTGTATCTCACATGACCAGGTGGTGTTGAAATTTACCTGAGCAGCTTCCACAGGACTTCAATTTGTTTGCTCACAGATAGACATGAAGCAAGATTACAAAGCTGAAATATGCAGGTGTGGTCTTTTTTACCCAGCAGAGGGAGGAAAACACTTGCCTGTACTATTACTCCTGTATTTTTCTTTCATAAGCCAGTGTAATGGATTAGAGACATTGTACTTTCATGTAAAGGGATAACAAAGGCATCACACTCAACACAGAGGCTTATAACATCTTCAGGGATAAATCCCAGTCAACTGCAATGGGAAGGAGACACCTAACCTGAAAATCCCTCTGTGCATCTTATTGGATAAATGATTCCTATTCACTGCAAGAAGTGATGGCTCCCATCTCTATCTTTAGGTGTTAAATGGCTATGAAAACTTGACCCTCAATAATTATTTATCTTCAGAGTGGGTGCTCATAGGGAGTACTTTTGAACTCGTGAGCACTGGGTATGCCATATCTGTAATACAGCTCTGTCAGGGTAGTAGCTGTATGTGTGTCGTTTTCACCCTCTTTCCTTGTTCTCATACCTTGATTTCAAGGAAAGGAAATTTGGTTCTGCGAGCAAAGAAGGCAGCTCTCATGTACCTTGGACATGCCTCAGATCTGAACAGTTTGGGACAGGGAAGATGCATCTAAACTACTGAACAGGGCAGGAAATGTTCCTGGGCCAGGCTGTCATTGATCTTGGCTTGTTGGAACAGCCCTGGCCACAACTGTAGTTGGATAGGCTGGTGATGGCTTTCAGCATGTGGAGTGGATGTAGTCAACCTCTTTAGAAGATCATGAGAGTTTAGCAGTCTAGTTTCAAGTGTTGTCTTCAGTGCCACAGAACAGTCCTGAGAGTGTTTCACTTACAAGAGCTGATGCAGCCCAAGGCAGAGGCTCCTGGATATGGGCTGGGCTGCATCAACCACATCAAGCAAAGTGATTTTTGTCCTTACCCTGGCAGGTGTCAGTAGGTGAGCATTTAGGTATATTGAAGGGGAGGGGAAATTGCATCTTTTGTTTTGATGATTTTTTTGAAGCACAGTTCTATTTTCTGTGCTAGTCTGTGGACTTTTTATGGCATGATATGAGTGATTTGTGTTTGATCCCACAGCAAGAGAGAGCACTTCCAGTCTGTAGGGCAAAGGAGGTCATTTATGTGTTGCTGTGAAAGGCTGTGGGAGCAAATGCCAATTTCTCACAGTCACAGCTCACACTTCTTTTTACACTTCAGAGCTGGAGGTAAGGTCAGTGGGCAGCAGGGTGCTGACAAGAGTAGGAGTTCACTGGAACAAATGAGTATTCACCCAGCTGACACTTATTTCTGTCACTTTTTTGCCGTAAGATTATAGCCCCTAACTCAAAGATGGTCTAGTACAATGCTGTTCCAACAGCTGCTGTAAAAGCAGAAGATATTCTGGGTATAATCAGACTCTGTACACTGATGACTGATCACACAGATCTGATAAATTCTTATGACAGGATCTGTGGCTTTGAGGTTTGTTGTAGAAGCCAGATTGTGCCTTATTTGCTGTTAAGGCTTAATAGAATTGCCCATTGATTTCTCTGCAGCCACGTCCCCCAAGGGATTTATTCATTCAGGGATTAAAATTGTTCCACGGTTGTCTGGTTTGTTTAAAGCTCATGCGTTTCTCTTAATTGGAGACAGTGACCTCAAAAATAGCCAAAACCCTCCATTATCCTTATGTGGAAGAGAAAGGTGTACAAAAAAAAGTCATATTCTAATTAATGAAAGCTCTTACATGTCTACTTTTGTACCTTCCTACTTCTGCTTCTTTGAGTCAAAAAT
The DNA here is from genome assembly GCA_024734555.1 of Trochalopteron elliotii. Taxonomy (NCBI): domain Eukaryota; kingdom Metazoa; phylum Chordata; class Aves; order Passeriformes; family Leiothrichidae; genus Trochalopteron; species Trochalopteron elliotii. Next base: position 2,517,697 of record JANPWX010000052.1, read on the forward strand.
GACTTGAAATATCTGTCTGATGAATTTGTTTGGAGTGGAAGGAAGCCAAGAATTATTTTAACAAATGTTTTAGCTTGACACTGAGTATAGAGGCTTAGTTTGCCAAGCTGTAAAAGTGAATAACTAGGCAGTTTTTGTGAGGCTTATATAGGGTGTGGGTCATCTTGAATGTCAGTTCCAATCTGTGTAACATATTTGTAGAGGAGCGTATATTGTGAATAAATTGACATGTTCTCCTCATAAGTTTCACATTTCTCTGAAACAGCAGATTAGTTTTGAGAAGCTGTGGCACATAGTGCAGTCAGCTGAGAAGCCAAAAGGACTTCAGGAAATCGGCTCCTTCTATGTGCTGGAAAAAATTTCTGAGGTACCTGCAAATGAGTCTGGAGGAGAGTCGTGTTGGGTGCTGTGATGGTGCAAAGGGAACATATCTGGTAAGCTGGGGGGCAGAATACAGTGGGGAGCATTCTGGCTCCTGGGAAAGGTGGATGGAGTTCAGCACAGGAGAAGGGAGGCTTCTAGCACAGGTCCTGTGAGTGTGGGGTCCCATGCATTGGTGTGGTGCAGAGCTGTTGTCCTCTCTGTGGCCTCTTGGCTGTAGAACAGGCTCACTTGCTTCTTTTGACAAGTGTGCCAGTGTTAATTTCTGCCACAGCTGTGAAAGAAATCAACAAAAGCCACCTAAAAGTTGATCTGCTGCTGCTTCCACTTTTGCACAGGCATTTGAGACCACAGTGTAGTGTGTATGAATAAAGCCATTTGTGGGCAAGACAGAACAAGGATCTGCTGCAAGGTCAGAATTGGGTTGTGTCCCTGGATTCACTTGAGATCTGAGACTGTCAAAACTTAGGTCAAAACCAGGCTTCTAGTTAATGTTAGTCTGATGATGAAGCCAGATCTAATCCTGGTAATTAAAAAAAAACCCAAACAAACCTTGATTTCACGGGTGAAGTAGAATTCATTGAAGAGGGAGGCTTCTCTGAGCATTACTCCCTACTTTGTTCTGCCACCAGTGAAGTGGTGCTCTGTCATTAGCCCTTTTAAGGATTTTTTTTCAATAACTCTTCTTGCTTTCCCTCAGACTTTCTGCTACCTTTACTGTTTTTCCTGCAGAGTTTCTCCTTCCTTGCTTTCTTCTTTTGCACAGAAACAGCTCCGCCATACAAATACCTGCATTTGTGATAGCAATCTTAAGGACCCCTCTTCTGCCCCAGAACATCAGTAGCTTCTTTGGACTTGCCATGCATCTGTAGATGATGGTTCTGTTGCTTTCATTATATTCTTGGATAAGGGAGCTCTGTTGCATTTTATGCTTTCTTTGAATTGCTTCAGTAATGCTTAAACCAGTCACAACAACAGGTTATTAACTTGAAATTTAACAGTGGAAGATGATAGGAGAAAAAGAAGTATATTTCTTTCCTGAAAGCAAGTTGAAATCATGGGTTTGTAATAGTATACTACTGCTTGTCTGATATTCCAGGATCCCCAAGTGGGCTTCAGCCCTTGAATGGGCAAAGTTCAAAGTTTTATGACACTGAAGGTTAGTTAGTCCATTTCAGAGATATCTGAACCGAGTAAACGGTCTGGCTCCTCTGACATTTGCATTGAGTCTGCACTATACAGAAGGATAATGGTAGCTGGCCTGCTGTTTTGACAACATTATGCTCTTTAAACTGGTTACCAACGCTTGTGTAACTCAGCACTGTTAGCACAAGCATATGAGTGTTTCTATTTGGACCCTGATGGAGTGCCTTAAGGAAATGCTGTCTGCTCCAGAGTAAAGAGGTTGTTTCCATGACCTTTCTCATGGTGAGGGGATTTGTTTAGCAATAGCTAATCCTGTGACTCTGCTACGAAACGATTCTGTGAGCAGAGAACACTGTAAATTGTTGTGCATACACAAAAGATTTTTGGTCAGTTTTCTTGAAGCATTCTCTGCAACTCTTGCAATGCGCCTGATGTAGCAAGTTTCTTAGTCAAAGCAAAATACTGACAGTTAGACTGTAACTTTTAAATCAGATTCTGTAGTTTTTTACTTATGTTACTTCAATAGTCTGGTTTAATAACCAGCTCAGCTACTTTGCAGTCTTAGTCTGAATGAAAGTCACAAGCTGTAGCTCAATCACAACAAGATAAGAGGACCATGTGTGCAGATAGGTACATCTCAACTTCCTGTTGAACTCTTAGGTACTTTGGATCTGTGGATGATGGTGTGGGAATCTCCAGCAAGCACGTCTTGGTTCCACCTCCACAAAACAAACTTGCAAATTCTACTGAAAAGTATTTCATTGTTTTTTCAACCACAGCTGCTCCTACAAAGCACTGCATTTGTCAGCTGTAGTTCCATAATATAAAGTCTCATTTCCTCCTAGCTTTTTTGTATCTGACTAGTTGTAATTTTAGTAGCATCTATTTCTGAAGCATAGGGCAAAATAGAAGTGACCAATCTAGTTTTCTTCATAGTATTTATAAGTGATTACACCATTTTGTTTTCTCTGTCCAGTCTTCAGTATGGAATGTGGCTGGAATTACAATAGCACTGAGCATCATCCTAACTCTGTTTATTTGGCTATTAGAACTAGACTGAAGCTGAGTGCTTGTATTAGCTCAGCCCAAGAGTCTGCTGTCCTGTTATTAAAACTTTTTACTCTACAACAGTCTGTACAGTTTGTAGTGATCTGAAGACAATATCTGCTTTAAAAAGTTAGGGTAAGGAAGCAAAAGCCACTAGCAAAATTTGATAGTGAAGGTAAGAGTGCTACTGTGATAGGAACATGCAAATAGTCTACTTACATGAGAAGGTTCATTATCAAAATGATCTTCAACTTTTAGCTAGTCTTTGTGATGTTTCTTATTACTCAGCCACTTTGCTTAGGAACAGCAGGTTTCCAAATACTGGGTGAAACAACTTCCGTTTTTCAATGTCTTAATTAATTACATTGGATGTGTAATACCTGATAACATGCTGTGTGTTAAACCAGAACGCCCTGGCAATTTTGTGCAGACTGCTTGTAAAGAGCATTATTGACTTTGCTGAGTCAAAGCACAAGGTTGAGTGTGTCAGAACCAAAGTTCATTGTGCAGCTGTAACCTGCCTCTTGTTTGTGGGGTGGACTCCAATTACACCATCACAAATTATTCATCCTTTTGTCCCCTCACTCAAAGGACCTAAAAAGTTACACCACCTGCCAAAGTTATCAGTGACCAAATATAATGAAGGAAATTGATACAAGTATCACTGTTATCTCTAATAAAATATCACTGGCTTACAGTGAAAACCTGAAGGGAAGTTAATCAAGAAATAATGACATTGGGTGCTGTATAAATCAATGCTGATTTCATGTAGCTGTAAAAGTTAAGGTGTAAATTGTTTATGTGCCAATGTCAATTCTAAGACTTTCAAAACCAACTAAAATAGGAAATTACTTTTTCCTGGGCTTACATGTCATTGGAAAAATTAAAAGGCACTTAAGTCCCATTTTGTTAAAGGCAGTGCAGAATTTTACATCTTATTCCACATTAGAAAGTAGTTTGCTCTGCTGTGTAATTATCAAATCATGCAATGTTTAGTAACTAGATCACACCCAACTTATTTTAAAACAGACTGTTTAAAAACATACTGTGTAGTTAGTACAGCATGGAAACAGAAGATATATTTTAAATTAAGAAGGAACTTTTCTGCTTCTGTTTGGATGTTCAGATGACTTTCTGGGTATGTAAAGGCTTTGCTTTCCTGAGTTTTCTTTCTATTTCCCATTCTTTCTGATATCAGTCTTTCTTGCTTCTAGTTAAACCCAAGGAAAACCTGGACCAGAAATAAGCTGCAGAATTGGACCAAGTGCAGAGAGCTGCCACTCACATATGTAAAACTAAAAATTGTGGCAGGGGCAGGAGAATAAGAACAGGAGATTATTAAAAGAAACTGTATTTGTAGAAATTTTTCATCCTTTTGCCTCAGAGGTTATGTACAGCAGCATGGAAGATGGTGCCTATTTCTTCTGGTCTGACTTCTGCCTGGCAGCTCTGTATGCAGGCACCCAGAACCCAGTCCAGATGGGCTCAGCTCAGTGCTGGTGGTAGTACCTCCCCAATGATGGCTGTAAGGAAATGGAGCTAGATGGCAGCTCTGTGAGAATTGTTTGGGGAACACAGAGCACTTGGGAACTCAAGTGGTTGCCCTTTGGATCATTAGAGTAATGGAGTAGGCACATGTGTGAGGACACTGGTATCACTCTGTGTTGCACAGAGTCTTTTGGCTTTTTAATTCTTCTGAAATTGCTTATACATTCTCTGGACATTGTCCTTCAATAGTAATAGAACTTTTATGACTAGTCATGAAACAGTAAAGATTGTTAAACCCAGCCTAGAGCAGATGCAGTTATGTCATCATAAATGTATTCACAACACACTATACACACAGAAGGAAATGAGCTACACTGGTACTTGGCAATGCTAGATTAATGGTTGGACTCAGTGGCCTCTAAGAAGTTTTCCAGCCTAAATGGTTCTATGATTTGTGCCTAAATACTGTATTCTGAGAGCTGCATAGAAGGTCGTTGTTTCTTTCTGTAGCCTTCATGTCCCAGCCAGCCAATGCCTGTCTTGGGTACTGTACTGTATTATACATATTATAATGGGTTGTTTGTACAGCCACTGGATGTGTTTGCATCAGCTTCAGCCTAGATGGAACAACAGCTGTGAACATGCAGAGATATGGACTGCAGCACAGGCTAGACAAGCCCTCTGAGGACTGAAGATGCCATGTTGTTCTCTTTTCCATGTTGCTTTTATAATCCAGAGACACACATGTGCCCAGCCTAAATAATCTCACTAGACAGTGTGAGCTATTTAGCCCTTAAAGGGGAAAAAATTCTTTGTTCCCCATGTCACAGCCCCTTTTCTCAGGAAATCCTCTCTTAGTTATCATGGATATGCAAACTGGTGCAACAGTCTTCCTATCCTTTATTCATACACCTACTAACATCTGTACCAGTGCAGCTTTCAAATATAGACCTGGTTTGTGCTGGATCTGGATAAATCTGGAGCTGTTTTACACATTTCTTTGACACATTGGTTTTGGCTGGTCGTTCTACCTTTTTGAGCAGATGTAACATTTCATAACTTGTCACTGAATTTTTATCCTTCCATTCATGATGGTGACAACCAGAAATCTGATTGCAAGCCACCAACGTGAAGCATATAAAGCAGCTTGGGAATTTCAAGAAATCTGTTTCTCAGCACCCCTCCCTTGAACATTGGGTGGTGCACAAAGTATCAGGTTACATGGAGACCTGGAGCAGGTAGGTCAGTTCCATACAGTTCGGCAGCAAAGGAATTTGCATTGCAGAAGAATTTATACATCTTATTCTTCAGTGGCACTCAAGCCTAATTGCACTTGATTTGACACTAACGGGCTAATTAAGGAATCTTTCTTTAGGCTTCAGTAGGCATTGGATCAGAGCTGCTGAGACCAAGGGCACTGAGCCACTGGGTAGGTTTATTACCTTCATAACTGAGGTAGGAAGCTTTGGAAAACTAGGACCAGCTCTGTAGTACCAGCATTTATCTAAATGTTAAGACTTCAAGACACTGCAAACATCACACTGTTCCCACTTACTTGACCATGTAATGTGTGGAGAAAGTGGAGAGTAGACAGCTGGATGTCAGCTGAGCCACCAAAACCACAGGGGAAACAGAAAAAGGCAAGTATACTTGCAAATTTAAGTATACAGAGAAACATTGAAGTAGGATTTCTCAAGCTTTTGTTCATTTACATTGTTTGGATAAACAGTTGGTCTTTTGTGGCATTCAGATATGAAATACAGTTAATATTTTTTCATTACATTTTTTCTGTCTTTACCCTTAAAAGAAAGCCACAATAGTAAGGAGAGGATTAACAAATATGTTTGTTCAGTGTTGCTGTGGCTATGATTTGTCCAGAGCCATATGAGATCTTCTCAAGTATGAATAGCATCAAGCTTTTTACTGCTCTTATTATTTAAATGTATTCTTACAGAATTCAAAGGACTCAGCCAGCACAAGAAGCTATTGTGCTTGGAACTGTGCAAACACTCAAGAGACAATCATCTCTAAAAAATTCTGAGTTTAACATAACAAGACAGGTAAAACATATGCATTCAGGCAACTCAGTAATACCTTGCTGTTAGGCATTTAGGTGGGGTCATAACAAGACTTTTTGGCACCTTTCCCTTCTTCCTCCTCTTGTGCAGCTTCTGTCCTCCTCCTGAGACCCTTGCCAGCCAGCTGCTGTTGCAGTTTTGCAAGCCCTTGTTCTGGCACTGCCCCTGTAGTGCAGCCCAGGCTGGATACTCTGCAGGGTGCAGGCATGGTCCCATATCAGTTATTTCACAAGAGTCCTCATACGTTTTCACTGAAAAGAGCAAGACAGTTGCTGAAAGCTCTGGAAAATTATTCGAAGGTTCCAAGTCAAGTTTTCCCACATAGCATTTTTTTCTTTTGGAAGTCCACATGCAATTCTTTGCCCTTAGCTGCTGCACAACTGAATGTCTTCTCTTTGTACAAGAACACACGCTTTCAGCAGCTGGGGCTGCAAATCCTGCTTCCAAGAAACAGCTGCAACACAGACCACTTTCCACCATTGAGACAACAACACGGTTCAGAGTTCTTCTTGGTACCTGTCTTTTACTCTGGCTTTGTACTTTGTTCCCACTTAAAAACTTTGCTCCTACTCTAACTCTCAAAGGGACAAGGAGAAAATTCCTGTTGATGGAGCAAGGCCTTGCCCAGACCTGCCTGTCTGCCTGCCATACTATTTTTGATGCCAAGTTGACAGCAAGAATGAATTTATGCCATAAGATTGAAAAGGAAGTGTATCATTCAGCTGTTTGGACCGGCAGATGGCAAATGTAAAGAAAAAAAATCGATCTAAGAGCCAATCCAGAGAACAGACATTAAATAAAGCCATCTGGCATACATATGAAGGGAAAGATGATGAGACCAAGTTCTGCTTTAAATATCTGCTCACATTGAGAGGAAGTTGGTGGGAACTCATACCATGGGAGAGCAGGCTTGAGCCTATAAGGAGTCCTGTGTAGTGTCAAAGCCTGTGGCAGTGTTGAGGACTTATAAGAAGGACCCTAAACTATGAAGTAGGCCGAGCCTAAGCAGCAGCATTCCTGCCTATGTGAGGTCCTGGTTATACTCCACATAGAACAGTGAACACAGACCTGCTTGATCCCCCATGAGGGGATTGAAAAGACCACACCTAGGAACCTCATTTGTAGAGAGGGACTAGAAAGATAAGCGTGGAAGTAAGCAAAGAGGATGATCTAAGTTATGGATGCCCCATCCCTGGAAGTGTTCAAGGCCAAGTTGGATGGGGCTTTGAGCAGCCTGGTCTAGTGGAAGGTGTCCCAGCCCATGGCAGAGGGGTTGGAACTAGATGATCTTTGGAGTCCCTTCTAACCCAAACCATTCTATGATATCATAAGTTCTGAAGACATTGATAAATCTATTTTTATGCCAATCCCATGACATTTTTTTATTTTGCCCTACTACATTAATTCCTGGAGAAGAAAGATGTGTGTGGTTTTGCACTCAAGCTTTTACATAAAATTTCAAAAGAGAAACACTGTCTATTGAAATGGGAATTCGTATCTTACATAAGTACCCAGCCTTTCTTTTGGAAACTTGCTCTCAGGGAATGTGATTTCAGAGCCCAGAAGTCTAGCAGATGTTATTACTATTTCTGTTTCACAGGTCAGTGCTTTTAGTTTTTATGCTCTGAGAAATGCCTACAGCTGCTAGCCTGTCTTTTATGTTATAAAAAGAAGTCAATTCTGTATCATATTTTTAATTTAAACATGATTTTTTTTCTAGTAAAATGGGGATACTGTTGGACATTGCAAAAACATCTAGTAACCAACAGTTTTCTTGGCAGACTCTGTCTTCTTATTTCCATAATGGGCAACAGTGGATAATTTTGTAGTGAATTTTATTCTTGATATCCAGGCCCGTGGCATTAAAAAGAACAAATAATCCCACCGCTTAACTGCAATAAAAGGAAAAGATTTCAGTATTGTAACCTAATTTTTTAATGCCACTGTTGATAATAAGGTTCACATGAGTGATGAGGTAGTAGCAGTATTTTGTGCATTAACTGTTGGTTTCAGACATTTACATGGGAAAAAGTTGCCAACTCTTAACTGAACAAAATTTTCAAATATCTATTTCCTTTCCATCTCATCTGTGTTGTTACTGTTTGGTTACTGTATCTGAGAAAGTTTTCTTTAGTTTCCCTCAGCATCTAATAGCCAGACTAACAAAAAGGCAGTACTTCTGTCCCTCTGCTCAGATGAATAATTCATTGCCCTGCATTTTTTGTGTGAAGTAAATTTCAACTCTTTGTTTTGTAAAGATGATTTTCAAGAGGTCCTGGACGCACAGAAATTAATTTGTTCCCTTCATGCACGTCATTATCTTTACTGAGAGGGAAGTAACAGTTTATTTCTGTTAAATTTTGGTTAAAGAATTTACTATGCCTAGTGTTAGAGGGATGATATCCTTTAATTGAAGTTGGAGTTTGGCAGGCTTTTTCAGTGCTGTTCTGCTGCTATTCTCCCCAGCTCAGTTGAACAATGGGCTGGAGAGATGCTGGCAGTGTTGCTTGGTTACAATTCATCAGCGTGAATCAGTGCTTCACGCAGCTCCTTCTGTGGCTGAACAACTGGGAGACTTCTCGGCACTGTGTCACTGATGTGGGCAGATTATGGACCATCTCAATTACTGTAATACTACACCTTTGCAAAGGGATTTGGACAGCAGTGTTTGAGTTTCAGTGGCTGAAGTCAGGCAATTTGGAGCTATCTGTTTTACATGGCTTTACAAGTAAAGCAAATTTTTAACTGTGTGTTTTGTTGCAAGGTGTGTTTGACAAGTTTGAGGCTTTGGCATCCTTCTGTATTCATCAGGAAGATTAAATTCTGCATTAAGTATGTTCCCCTGGAATAGATATGCCATTTGCTGAAGCCTGCCTGCAGGCAAAATGAAATATATAAGAGGATCTGCTACCTTCCTCTTATTGCATTTGACCAAGTCTTAAGCTGGCATAAAATGAAGCTGGTGGAGTTATGCCAATTTAGACAATAAGAAGATGTGACAGGTTATTTTTAACAGTATGGAGTGGATTTTCTCTACCCCACTTAATCCATTTTACTACTTACCTGTTCTTGCTGTTCAAGACATGACTGAAGGAAATGTTAAAAGAGAGGAGAGGTGTCCAGTTTGTGCTTTCCATGGAATCAGCATTTCCAACAGCATTGTTACCATCTACATTTTTTTATAACTTTTACATGAATCCTGAAATGATTTCCTTCTTCCTCTCCCTTTTGGAGCCTTTTGGGCTCAACAGTTCTCCATTTCTTGTCAAATCTACCATACTTGTGTCTTTTAATTTCTCTTTGCCTCTATTAAGGGCCTCACTAGTAAAAGTTTATATTTGCTGTACCTTTCATCTTGTCAAGCTTTCTCTGTTTTCTCTAATATCTGCTATTTAATGCAGCTTGTTGCATGGCTGAACATTAAGACCATTTGGAAGAATCTGTAGATGCACTGAAGTGCCATCCACTTCACTTAGTTTGCAAAAGCTGTGTCTGTAGTGAAAAAATTAGTCTAGAACTATCTAAACCACAAATATTTCTATGAGTAGGTTTTCTGCACTGTTTTGCCTTCTGGTGATGGTATTTGTAAGATAGCCTTTCATCAGAAAATTGTTTCAGAGTATCTGCACTGCTTAAAAATCAGTTGCACTGCACAGAGCTGACTCCTGATTTGTGCTGTGTTGTTACATGACCAGTTTTTCTTTAGCAGCAGACGAGTATATATTTAATACCTTAAATTTTCAGTATGTTTCCTCCAAATGTCTATTGGTTATTTATAGGATTTTTTATATTTTGACTCTATTTAGCGCCTGGATTAATTTAACCCTGCTGAATTCAGACTGTGACATCCGTAACTATTTTGTCTGGAAATTTAAGTGCTTATAGGGATAGGACTTAACTCTGAGCTCTTCCTGTTTCTGCAATAAAATGGGAAAGGGAAATGAACGAAAGAACTATAATTTTCCTATCAATATGATGAGCTTTGGCTCCTGTTCAGAAAGGTACTTGAAGCACCATAATACTCATCTGGTTTTGGGTAGTTACAACTGCTGCAGGGATAGACTGATTCCCTGGATAAATAGGGACATTTATGGGGAGGGAGAGATCTCAAGCATAGCTAAGAGACAGCTTCCTGACCTCGAGCCTGTGCTGAACACAGATTTATCAGGCCACTGAACCTGACTACAGTGAAAGGAGAGCCTTTTGGGGATACACTACGTGCATTAGGAGTAAGCATTAGGTGTGCCATTGCACAGCTGAGCGGGGCTGGCATTCTGCAAAGACATTTGTGTGCCTTTCCCTTCCATTAAAGCATTGCTTTGTTTCTACCATAGAGAAGGCCACTGTGGAGTAATTCCCTTTTAAGGTCATAGCTGGACTTCTCTAGACATGACTGGCCAGTTCTCCTGTCCCTGAGACCCTTCTTTAAAAAAGCAGTTGCCCATGTGGTGGTTGGGTGGTAGTGGCACCCACTGCAAATTCATGCAGAGATGGGGGAGCTACTGCCCTGGCTGAGCTGGAGTCCTCACAGATACTCCTGTTTGGGGCTGGCAGAATCTACTTGAGCAATGAAGGAGCTGCTCACGTGTGACAATGTGCTCAGATGTGATGGGGAAGCAGCTGGATGGAATGAAAGGACTTGTTTCTGCACCGATAGCCCTCAGTCCTCCCAGCCTCATGGGCCCCTCCAGCCTGTGGGAGCCATGCCACATGTGGTGTGCACAGCACTGCTTTCATGCCATTTTTGCCAAGACGTTCCTTGGAGCCAGTAGAAAGCAAACAGGCATCTTTTCCAGATAATTGGGTCTTCGACATTCGTGTTATACTGCATATGAGGAGGCATTATTTCCTTTTGCTATACAGGGTCGGGTATACCCCATCCAAGGGAGGGCACTTCAGAGGCTCTTCAGGTCTGGCTCAGCATTTACTTTTCACCTTTTAGAAAATATGTCCTGAGGAATTTGCAAGCTAAATAGAGTAATTAATACAATAGTATGGCAATAACTTAAAATACTTACATGGCCAGAAAATGCAGAGTTCTTGTGTCATCATGAACTTCCCTAATTTGCTGCCTTTCAGTTTTCTATGTTGAGTTTGGCTTTAGATTATGAAATTATTAGATTTCATAGTATGGTGTATGGGATAACATTATATTTTTATTTTCATATGCTTAATATTCTCTCAGTGCATTTGTTAATGTTGAGGCTGTGAACATGGCTGTGTGGGTGGTTTCTTCTTTATTTAATGACCAGATTTGCAATAGATCTTATTGTAAGGTAAAAAACTTCCTGGTTTCATTGGCATGAAGAGCAGAAGATGTCACCCTCCATTTTAGTATGTGTGGTTCCTATTTTCACAGCAGGTGCCTTTTTATCATAAAAATAGATCAGCAGCTCTCCCTTTGTCCTGGGTGCTACGCAGTGGCCTTTGCAAAGCCAGAAGTAACTTTTTGGCATGGCCCTCCCTTTCCAGGAAGGACCCAGCTAAGCTTCCTGAGTAACATCAGCCTCCGCTAAGAATTCAGGTCAGGATCTCCCTGTGCGTTACCTAGCAACTGGGGGATACTGGTGCTTTCTCCTCTGACCGGCTCCTTCCGCGTTAGATACAGGGATCACTTGGGGAAAGGATCAGGGCAGTGCTCACAACTCACGCTTTGGGAAGGCAGAGTAGCCCCGTGCTGGGTAATTGATGAGACATAAGGTGCACTGTCCAAGTCGAGCTGAATTGAGACTTTCAGAATTCTCTGCGCAAACTTGAAAGTGCCTCTGCTGGTTTTGCTGCCACTTAAATGTCTGGCAAGGTGACAGATCCGTTCTGAAACACGAGTAGCCTTTTGTGGTGCTTTGAATCTGACAAACAGGAGCCTACACAGGTAAGCAGCTGAAGAGAGTTTATGGCTGAGCTACTTTAAGGGTTGTTTTCCTACAGGTGAAGTGTGTTTCTTGGTTACACAGGTGCACAACATTCAGTTCTGGGACTATTGACCTGCCTTTGTACTTATTAAAGTTTCATTGGATGGTAAGTAAAAAAGTAGAAGGGTGAACTGTCTTCCCTTGCTCTTTGTGGTGTATGTTTATATATAAAGTTGACAACAACCTTTAAACTTCTCTAGTTAATTTATTGTAGAACTGGCTAATGAAAAATCTTTAAGTGATCAAGAGTTATTGGTTGCCATGCTCTCACTGCAACTCACTGCTTGTAGCATATTTGCAAAATAGAAAGCAGTAATTCCCTCTGGCTATGTATTGTTTGCAGAGGCCAGCAATCATTGCCTCTGGTTAGTAATACAATGGGGTTTGTTACTGCTTTTTGTTTCCATTTGATAGATTACAAGAAGAAGCCCTTTGCTCTAATTTTTACATTTGACAATATACCATTCTAAGAAAAATAATTACCAAAAAAGTTTGTCTTCCTTGTGTTGTAACTTCTGTTCTCTACTCACAGATAGTAGAGATGGTGGGAATCAAATCAGAGTATGTTCGTATCTAGTGCTGGCATGATAGTTTTCTGAAGCACCACTCCTCACTGAAAATACAATTTTCATATTTTGAAAAACATGGAAATGAATGTTTCCAGGTACATAGCTGTTTAACTTGCCTTTTTCAGAAGTCTATAAAGCAGTACATTCCATGTCTTCAGAAATATGAATTGATAAAGCTCCAATTAACTTGTGCAAAGGCCTGGCAAGTGACAGCAGCCAAAGATCTGGCTGCACATCTCTGGGACAGGTACACCGGAAGCATGTTTATATGGTTTTTGCACAGACGTTGTAGTGGTGGATTCTGAATAGGGACATAAAAGACCAGATTATTTTTAAGCAATGTATTTTAATTATCTCTAATATGAAGCTGTTTAATTTGAGTGCTGACTCTAAGGTGTTCAAAAGCTGATTTTTTCAGAGAGACTAAGTGCAGCTCCAATTGATATTTTCCACATTTAGTATTCAGAAAAACAATTCCCAGAGTCTCACATTGCAGACCTGATACACCAGCTGCTTTTTAAGTGTGCATATCCAATTTGATATGCCAGACTTTTTGTCTCTATCATACTTCAGGGAGAGCTCATACATTCATTCCTAGGACTTGCAGGGTGTGTGTCCACATAACAAGAGAGAAAAAAAATAAAAAAAAAAATATATATCTTCATGCAGTTCAGGATGTTCTTTATTACAAAAAGCTCTCCCAAGTGTGTAACTTCATACTACTGTCTGATTAGGTGATGTAGGACAGAGTAGGAAAAATATCTGTTCGAGGGGGTGCTTCACATTTCATTTAATTGTTCTGGTCTCTAGGTCAACAACTTTCAGGAGACAGTTTACAGCAGAAACCTCTTCAGCAGCTTTGATTCAGCTCTTTCAGTAAAATAGCACCCTCAGAGCGCAGCATGGGACCCAAGAGATTAAGTCACCCAGCACCTCCTGATCTTTCCTCTCTTCACAAAGCCTGGTAGTGTCCTCTTAGTAATGCTCTTCTGGCAGGGCTAGGAGCTCTGCTAGATATCTCATTCCCTACCCATGACTCACAAATATTTTTAAAATGTTTAAAAAAAAGGAGGCTCCTAAGCAAAGAGAATCAGAATTTCCTTGGGCTTGAGCTAGTATATTTGCCAACTGCATGTAAAAGGCTAAATATTTTCCCATTATACCTACCCCAGAGACACTCTGTAGATCCACAGATGGCTGGGCCCTTGCAAATTCAGTCAAGGGAGCGTATGCTGGCACTTTGTGCTTTGAAAAGAAGCTGGAATGGGTCCTGTAGTCTTGTATTGGCAGTCAGCATCAGCATCTGGGTGGTTGGATGTAGGAAAGAGCCAAGTCTGGAAAGGTTATTGAAACACTGGCCTTGCACGAACAGTGTTTCTTGATAGTAAATAGCTCAAACATGGACTCGGACTCTGCAGCAGAGTACTCCAGAGGAGGCAGGTGAATGCTTTCTTTCTATTTGTCTGCCAACATGTGCAAACCTAACTAGGAGCTGGGAGGCTTAAATCCAAGAGTGATCTTTGTGTCGTTTAGTTATAGAGGTTGCCTGGGACTCAATGTCTGGTTCTGGACTTCCAGAAGAGGTGAGCTTGGAATAGGGCAGGTGGAGAGAAGAGTTAGTAAAATGTCAGGATAATAGACAGCTTATATCTGTGAGGAAATTAAGATGCCATGACTTCTTTGGCTTTGCAGATGAAGGGTGAAAGAGGAGATGGACATCTTCTCTAAATACCTGTGGCAAAAGAAAAAGGCTCCTTCAAGTAAAGTATTATATCAGCACAAAAATAAACAGGTATGCACCGGTCATTTAGTCTGGGATTTTTTAACCATCAGAGTTACCAAGTTCTGAAATAGCATTTGAATTTGAATAGTTTTCAAAATAAGACTTCAGTCAGCCTGTGAAGGGATTATATTGAGCGTTTGCTTGCACTGAATGCTCAGGAAATTCCCTCTGGTACTATGTTCCCAAGTTTTATTCTGAAACACCTATATGAAGCTCAAAGATATAAGTGTACCAAAATATTCCTCAGGATTTCCCTAAGGAGTTTTCACCACATGAGAGAACTGAAAAAGTCCAGGCAATACATGGAGCTCCTGCAATGAGAAGGGATGGGATAGGTGGAATGCATCTGATAGTGGTAAGTCTTGCAAAACCACAGAGCTAAAGATCCTTTGTGAGCAAAATGACTCATCACTGACTTTGGACCTGCCCAAGGGATCAGCAAAGGCCAAGAAGTGCTGGGACCTTCTAAGATGCCACGAAACCGATTATTTTGGACTTGAGTTTCTGATTTGTTGCTGGAACTAGCTCCATCCACATAGCATTTTACCTACCTCCCTGGGAAGGCAAGCAAAACACAGCCGTTTGAGGCAGGGAGTTCCCTCCCTAGGAGTGATGGGGTGACCCTGGAGGTCTGTGCCATGCCTGAGAGACAAGTTGTTACTGACTGAAACCACTTTGGTGGTTTCACTCTGCACCACCTGCCTTGGTAGGAATTATTGCAGACCCACAGGAGAAAAGCCCACACAAGTGGGTTTTGTTTTTAGAGCATTGCTTTTTGAGCTTTGATTAGGAATACTGCTCTGCCACCCTCTCTCCCAGTCATGTCCCTTTTGCTGCCCATGGGGATATTGTCTGCTTTTCTGTTTGTCTTCCTATATCTGGGCTCTTTCTAGCATATGAGTGTCAATGGGATTTAATTTATGAATGCTGCAGTACATTTGGTTGTGCTTATTTAAATCAAGCAGAGATTGAGCATTGTACAGTCACATGTAAAGGTGATGGCAGATGAGTGCTCTTTGTGTCATGCTGGATTTCTCCAGCACGCTTGCATTTATATTTGCCAAATTACAGGCAGGAGATTTTTGAATTAATGACAAATATTTCCCAATAGTAGTTACTTAAGTGCCTGCACATGTTAAATTAACCATAATAATCTTGTCATAGTCATGAATTAATAACCTACATCTCACTGGGCTTTTGAGAATTGAAGTAAAACATTTGTGGTATATTCAAAGAAGGGATCCTGGGGACAAATAGGATGTCTCCAAATGGCTTTATGTTCCTGTCCCCACCATCCTATCTCCCTTGTCAAGTAAGCCCCAAAGGCTATATAGGAACCTGAAAACCAGGTTTAGAAGGGGCAGAAAGGAAAAGTTCTCCTCTGCAGAGGGGTGTCTCTGTCAGGTAAAGTGGTCTAGACTTATTCACTCCTGAAATGTCTTCCTCTCTCCATTGTTGAGAGAGAGATGCTGCCTGAGGCAAATGTGCAGGCAAGAGATTTCTGACAGAGATCTTAAGCAGGGAGGAGTTTAACAAGGAAGGTGCTTATGGTATCATAGTGGGATGGGGAGAAGTTCTGTCCCAGTGGCAGAAAGGAGAAGAGGCTGAGGGCAAGTGGTGATGTGGGTAAAGGGAGACATTTCTCACAGTGTATTCCCCACCTATGATCCATGGAAGCCCTTCCAGTGGAGCCCCAGGGGGCATGATCAAATTCCCTTTGACTCCTGAGTTCCATGACCCCACGGGGTGCCAAGGGGGGAGCTGGGCCCTAGGCCAGCAAGGGGACCTCAGTCTATGCCATTGGCTCCAGCAAAGCTGGTCCAAGGGACAGGCCTGGAGCTGAGCATTGCATCTGCATGACAGACTTACTCTGGTCCCTGCTCTGAGAGCTGCAGCTTGAAGAACATTGGGAGAACCATTTAACCTCTCTTGTGAGGAGAGGCTGCAGGAGCTGGGCGTGTTAAATCTAGAGAAGAGGAGGCTGAGGGGGGATCTTATTAATGGATATAAATGTCCCAAAGGCAGGTCTCAGAAGGATGGTGACAGATGCTTTCCAGTGGTGCCCAGTGACAGGATGAGAGCTATAAACTAAAACACAAGAAGTTTCGCCTCAACAAAAAGAACTTTGTGTTTGAGGATGACAGTGCAGTGGAACAGGTTGCCCAGGGAGGTTGTGGAGTTTCTCTCTCAGCTAACATTCAAAAACCCACCTGGACATGTTCCTATGTCACCTGCTCCAGGTGACCCTACCTTGGCAGGGAGCTGGGGCCAGATGATCTCCAGGGGTCCCTTCCATCCCTATCTGTGATTGTGATATGCTTTCTGCTTCCCAGTCCAAGGGAATGAGTGGGCTTGTGCAGGTGGCACACTAGAGACTTGCCTCTGGATTTCTGACAAGGTGGCAGTAAAAACTATTAGGCTGCATTCAGGGTTTTGACTTTAAAAAGTCTGCAAGTCTGAAGCAGCAGCTGGAGGTGATACAGACAGAATGACTCACCAGAGGTTATATTTGCTGAGATTATTACTGCAGGGAAGGAGTGAAGGAGAAAACAAGAATCTGAGCTAGTGGCAGTTATTTCCATTTGCTCATATCCTTACTTTGGAACACAGTGTGGTTTGGAGCATGGACCTGCAAGTAAATGAGATAAGAGTTACAGAAAAAATATTTCCTCTCTTTCAAATACAAAGACCAGTTATGTCCTTGCACATAAATAAAATGAATGGATAGTAAGAATAAAAAGTTTGCGAGTTCATGTCATGAAGGTAGTAAATGACAAATAATTATGGCTCTTACATTGGTGAAATCTTGACTGTTTTTCTTATAGAAAAGAAGAGAAAGGTTCCAAACAAAGATTAAAAGACTCAGCTATGGACAGAAAGCAATCTTCCAGTCTTTTTGTGTAGGAAATTATTTGGATTATGAAGTCCAATTTAACTCGACTCCTACCTGAAACCTCTGAGGAAGTCATGTATTATCGTGACCCTGTGTTAAAAATCTCATGCTCTTTTTTCTAGAAGTGATCCAAATGTTACTGGTATGGAGGAAAGATAAAGGAGCCTGTGGCTCATTTGTCTCTCATCAGGGCTTAAGAAAATAATTATCACTTGGAGGCTGAGAAGGGCCCAAATTAGGAAGGGTCAAAAGAGGCTAAATAAGGTCCTTTTCAAATAAAAGCCTGCCACATGTACTACCTCAGAGCAAGCCTTGTACAACAGTTAGACAAGAGGCTGTTCAGCTTTGCATTTGACCTGTGGGATTTAATTCAACAGGAATGTGGAATGTGTTTACAAGGTAGTAGTTATTGCTGAAATATGTGAGTGCTGTTGCCTGGGGATATTTCAGAGTATTGTGACTGTGCTGACAGTGGCTGTACCTCTTGGACGGACTGTGCAGATGTTGGGAAGGAAACTGGCCCCAGAGTCTGCAATCTACAGAGGGAATGCAGGGCATGATGCTCCCCTTCCCCACCCTGTCCCGCTGCCATCCCGTGGCTTCAGCTGGATCTCACTCCATTCTTGCTGCTCCTTCGTGCTAGGATGACCTGGGAGGGTGAGCTGCTCCTGGTGCTGGAGACATGGCTTCTTGTTATCCCTGCATCCGAGGGGACTCCAGGTTAGCACACGGCCGTGGCTGGTTCAGCAGAGTGCTCTGGGCTGGAATGAGGTGGGGCTGAGGACTGAGAGCCCCTGATGGCACCTTTCATGAGCAGGTCCTGGAAATCAGCCTGCTTGTGTTCTGGCTAGTCCCATCTGGTGGGCTGGTGTATCTCTGCCTGGAAAGGCTCAGGCTTCTCCTAGAAATACCTATTTTGTTCTCTTTGCATTTCCAACTTTCTTTTTTTTATCTCTATTTTAAATGTCCAGTATTAAAACTAATCTGCACATGGTTCATGGATGATTTCAATAATTACTTCATCATTCCAGCACAGGAATTCCCAAGGAAGCTGGTAAGGCCCAGCTTAGTCTCTTTATTTCATTCACGTTCCTTCTTACTTAAGTTTGTCTAATTTTTACCTCACTAATGGCAAAATATTTGGGAGTAGGCCTAAGATATAACTATATTCTGTGTTCAGCTGAACCCAACATTTTAAAAGATTTGTCATTAACTTCTAAAGAAACTTAGTAAAAGTGTTGAAATGACACTGTTGACTATACCACACATTATGGACCTGTGAAAATTGGGCCAAATTCAGCTCTAGATGTTAGCAATTGACTTCCTTGTCTGGTTAACTTGGCCCACCAAGTCTTCTTCAAAATAGCAGATAAAGCTGAACAAGGATCTCATTCCAGGTACTGCTAAACACTTTCTGCATCTTAAACTCCCATTAACCTCTGCACTGTACAAGAACACCCTTACATTAGGCTAATTGGTGGGGCAGCAGGTGTCAGTGAGCCATTGCTCAGGGCTTGCTGTGCTTTCAGAGGAGACTTACTGTTTCTTCACCACAAAGAAAGTGTATGTGTGTCTGTGTGTGTGTGTGTGTATGCAGGTGATTAGACAATTTATTGTATCCATGGTTCCAAAAAAGCTAGGAAGGAGCAATGAAAGCCCTGTTATATTTCCTTGAATTTAAAGGCACTGAGACCTTATAACACTGTTGATATTTCTACTCATTCTGAATACCAAAAGACCTGGTATAATTATTTTTGTGAAATAGCTTCAGGAATGTTCCCAGTGCTGAATTCAACAGTAATTGCAATATGTAGAATCAAATGTAATTTTGTTCTAACTAAAGAAAGATATTTTACTTTATTTTCTATTGCTTTTCAAGGAGAGACTCAGTGAGTGAATGTTTAATACTTCACTGACCCTTGATTCTGAGTGATTTTAGCCTGATATTGTAAAAAAAAAAAAAAAGTATGACCTTCTTCAGAACATCATTAACAAAACACTCTATGTGAACACTCAATATTATTTAAGTTAAAAATACAGATTGTGCTTCTTTCAGTAAAAATGGCTGGTACAAACCTAAAAGTCTGGTAGTGTATTGAGCTGTTTGTGCTCACAAATACAGTAGAGGATTTCTGGTAGGCAGCTAGCTAGGGGAGGTCTTGTGTCTTTGTGTAAAACAGTTATGCCCTTATTATCCCTGAATGTTGGGGAAGAAGGAGAGCCAATGTGGCTTTTTTACTTTAACAGTTCTCTTTATAATCATGCTTTCCATGTTGGTGGAATAAATCTCCTGGCCCCTCTATTAAATCACAAAAAATAAAGGACCGAAAGCAAAAAGGAAAGGGTTACTGCATAGGAATAAGACATTTCACATGAGTTTACTTTATTCTTTTGCCCATGCAGACTCCTCCCCCCACCTCCCTTTGCTTGGTTTTGGTTTGTTGGGATTTTTTTGTTTGTTTAAAGAAAGCATGCAAGTCAAGCTAAGGCTTTTCCTGTGAACAAAATATGACCTTTGTAAAGGTGTATACCCTCAAGTTCTGGACCACTTCACCTTTCTGGAACAGCTTATTCCCTGCACTGTCCAGGACACCAGACTGGGTAGCCCTAGTAATGCCTTCTGACCTCTTTTGTTTGTGTGTTCTGTAGCAAGGTACTGTTTTAAAAAATAAAAATCTCACTCCTCACAAGCTGCTTGGGAGGAGAGTTTATTTTATGGAGTGTTTCTCACCTCTCTCATAAATGTTGAAGGAAGGAAGGACTATTAATTCTTGGGGGGAAAAAGAGGTAGAAAAGGAAGGTTTTTACCTCTCCCTCCCACCTCTTGGAAATGCACTGCGCTTGTAATAGAGAAAGGAATGTGCTGTTGGCAGGGGCATGGCAGAAGGGCTGATGGGGATCTGATGAGAATCTGCACAGCCTTTGGACTAAAAGAGGCAGATGCATCAGAGGGTAGTTTGGGCTGGTTAGGCAAAGGAAAGCACACACTGCCCAACAGCAGTGGAAGACTGAAAACAACTGAATGCTCAGAAAGCCCTTCAAGGACTGGGAAGATTTCCCTAAAGCATCACCTGCTGTTCGTGTCAGGCCTTGCCCTGTTTGCACAAAGGCTCAGGCTTGAAGCCCATGCAGCAAACTCTGTCCTATCTGCCCTGTCCAATCTTCCTTTTAGCAGGTATTTTATTACATCCTTTGATGTCTCTTCTCAGTGATCACAGGGATGTCCAGCACCACCTTAGTTTTACATCGTATGCAACAGGAATTTGAATGATGGATGTGAGTACTGCAGAGGCAAGAGTTGATGCAAAGGGACAGCAGTGTGTCAGTAGTTACATGTTGCTGGTCCTTGTGGCACAGCTTGGTATTCTTCCACCTCCACCCATGTTGGGGGTGGAAGAATAGCAAACTCTGGTGCAAGGAACAGCATTGGAAGTGATATGTGCTGGTGCAACTGACTTTTATTAGTTATTTCTGAGAGAAAGGGCAAATCACTCACAGCTAGTGCTATTTATTTTGACAGTGAGTGGGAAGAGGATTAGAGGATCCCAAACTGGCAGAATTTTAAAAGAGAAGGACATTGATTTTGTGTTCAGGCTGTGTGTTCTCACCTGGATGCTGGCCTAGGGCCCGTGCAGCCGTGGAGAAGATGCTGGCAGCAAAGACACGTGAGCCAGCCTTGCTCTGAGCATGAGGAGTGGCCCATAGGCTCTCACCACACCAACGTGGTTGTGCAAATGCATGCCACAAACATCACACTAGCTGGAGATAAATGTTAGCCACAAGCAAGGAAACAAACCCTTCTATTAGCCAATAATGCAGATAAGAAAAGATGGGTAAAATGTACCAGCTTCAGTGGGAGACAGATGAAAATGGATAGCAAACTATCATTTAGACAGACAAACATTTATGAAAATACCACATTCTATTGATGTTTGCAGGGACATCAGTCAGTGTAAGCAAGTAGATGCTAACAGTAAAGAACACATGAAGTCACAGGCTTGCAAAGCAATATTTTTTGTTTACTGATACACACCATTTGAGCAAAATGGAAGGAGATGATTGTCTGCCCAATTTTTAAAACAAAAGGCAAAGTTGTATACAAAAAGTGAAAGGGTGTTTTTCTTCCTGGTTTGGCATGAAGTTTATTTTTGATGTTTTGTATAGACTTGGTAGTAGAAACCAGTGCAGTTTTCTCAGAAAATGTCTTCTCTAGGTAAATTACTTTTAATGATTCACAAATGATGAGGACACAGCTAGAATATGTACAGATACTGTAGAGATGCTGACATATGGTAGAAAGGCAGAATGATCCTTCAGTCCCAGTGCTGGCACTCTGGATAAAGCTTCTAGGGTGGCTGTGTGTATGTAAGCATGCACTCAGGTGCATTTGTTCACTTGATTTAAAAACTGGAGGCCAAATAAAAAATGAAAAGTGAAACTCCTTTGACCTAATGAGAGGACTGAAGCAGGAAAATGTATGGCTTTGGAAATGGGGTTGCAGTTGTTATGAAATTCTCCTGTCCTTTTTATGAGCTTTTTGGATGTGTTTATACAGATTAATCAGATTCCCCGAGATCTGTGCCTCACTCATATGGACACTCCTAATACCTGGGCTTATAAGTACTGTGCTAGCTCAGTGGCAGTATTTCACTATGCTTCTTAGACCTTCTGTTGCAGGTGGCTTATCTTAGAAATCTTAGAAGCTCAAGATGATGGCTGCCCTTTGGGAATGATTTTGTAATTGGACATACTGTGAGAGCTTTAGTTTTGGCTAGGCTCAAGCATTATCTCTTGGGAGCACTGAAAGTTGTTTGAGAGTTTGAAAGGAGGGAAAAATGATCTCTGTTAGCAGGAGGAGGTCTGAGCAGAGATGTGTGTTGAACAGCAGGGTTTCTTGAGCTATGTGAATGCCTGCCTGCTGCCTTACACTTCCTTCTGCCACACCCTGCACAATGTTTTCAGCACAAGGTTTCCCCTGGCTGCAGAGATTAACCTTTGCTTGGGAGGCAAGTGATCACAACACACTTTTGAAGCTGTGCTATGCCAAGGCATGGCACGCTGGGGCTGTGTCCAGGTGGTGCTCTTGCTATGCACATGCCAGAGAGCTGGAGTGTCTCCATGGTTGTGAAAGCACTGCAGGTGTGCCTGGGATGGCAGAGGACCATGGCAGGCACTCTGGGTTTGCTCCCTCTGGAAACTTTGAGCTTCAGTTTCTGCAGTCCAAGTGACAGGAGAAGAGGCTGTGTGGCATCTGGATGATGCCTTCATTTCAGATCTGAGTCCTCAGAGATGGGGAGGGTGAGAAAAGGCTGCCTCAGTTTTTGCTTCTGGCATTTAGGATGGTTTTGGGTTGGTTACTCTCTCAGCTAGAGGAGTACCTCTGAGTATTTGGGTTTTCTTTATATCCCCAGAATCCCTGCTTTATTTTCTTCTTCTCCCCCCCCCCCCCCGCCCCCCCCCCAAAAAAAAAAAAAAGTCTTCAAGGCTGTGTAATATCAGTAGGAATGTTAGTGTATATTGTGATGTTTGGAGAAAAGAGCAGCTCTTCCTCACACATGAAATAATTCCCCTAAATTCAGATTTTTAACTCTTCATGAAAAAAAGAGGGATATTCTTATACAAAAGAGAAATGGAAGGCGTAAATTTGTGTTGTTCGGTTTTTGGATACACACTTCTGAGTGTACTGGCATTTGGAAGGGATAAGAAGGGGAATAAAAACCTGTTGTGCTGCTACATTCCATTTCTATGCTCTGCAGTGGCATACTCTCAGATGTATTTCTTGTATCACAGCTTATCTAGAAAGGACCTCGGAAGGAAAAAGGAAAGTGAAAAAAAGTCTCTGCTGGGAAAAGTCCAATATTGCAAAAATACTGTTATAAACAGGTAATATTTAGCAATTTGTCATCAGACATTGTATTTGGCTTATAAGAGCTCATAATAAATTCATAAACCAAGTACCTCTAGAATTCCATTGTGAAAAGAACCACACGTACAATGTGGGGAAAAAAAAGAGAAAAAGGGTGTGACTGCCAGTGGTGTGGTAAATCTTGCCCTTGCTAACAAGGGAGAACCAGTGCAGGTTGCTTCTTTAGGATGAAAATCCTGCTTAGTTTTCAGATCACAGGATGATTTAATTAAGTGATGGACTTCAGTAAATCCTTGGGGAAACTGGAAATGAGAAAGCTCAGCAGCCGAGCCTCTAGATCCAAGCATAAGTGCACAGTGAATGCCACCTATCCCAGTGGGTGCCAAATTTAAAGCTGCTGGATTTTGTCAGTATTTCGTTGCACAACTCTTAAGCTTGTAGGCCATTGTGGATTTTAAGTAAAGCTTTGAGGGTGAAAAAATTTGGCTCCAGAGCAAAAATTGCAATCTGTGTTTCCATCAGGGAAATGACACGCAGTTACAGTGATACTAAGGGGAAACGCTGGATTTTTTCATTTCTCCTCTTAAGTGTCATGTTTTAATCAAATCTTTTCTATGATGAATGTATTGATACTGGAAGGTTTGTTGCAGATGTTGAGGAAAAGGCTTGAAAGATTGAAAATCTGCCTAGAGATACTGTTAAAATACATTATACTGAAAGAAAAAGGGAAGATACAGATATTACAGTTTTTTGAGTTTATATATTTGGAGAAAAAAATAGGCATATCTTCTGGTGGTGAAAACCAGTGTTCCTCTGACAGTGCAAAAGGAAGCAGTTTAAAAGGAGACCCAGCTTCCCTCATGTTCATAAAAACAACATAGTAAATTTTAAGGTAGAAATGAAAGTGATTGCCTACAGCTAGGTTTGGTGAGACACTAGCTCAGACAGTGCCTGGCTTGCAGAGTGTCACAGAGGAGGACTCTGTGCTCAGCAAGGACCAGTATTTCTTCACACTCTCTTGGGATATAGCTCCAATGCAAACCATCACTTGGCAAAGTGCTCAAGTAAGTGGCTAAGTGTCAGCTTCAGTGTTTGCTCAAACCAGGGTTTGCAAAAAAGGAATCTGTTGACTTTTGAGCATTTTTCTGAAAACCTGAACACCAGCACAGTGCCCAGAAGCATTTTTGAAGTTCTTCCAGTCCTCTCTGCTGCCTGCTGGTTCTCCCCACTCCCATGCCATTCTCAGGTTAAGGAAGCATGTGTTCATTCATCCCTTGATGCAAACAAATCTCCCCTTGGTAACAGAAAGCACAAAACTCTTCCTGCATCCTTGCTATGGGGTGGGTGGCTGCACCTCGCTGTCCTTGTCATAGTGTATGTTTGCACACCACAGTGACTGCTGCAAGGGCTGCTGTCACCTCCTCCTCCTCTGTGTCAGCCACCACTGGCCTGGGACAGTCACACCAAACCCTGGGTTTGGGCTGGAAACTTGTCTTTTGAACTGAAATCCAAATCCTTATGATTGCATAATGAGTTGAGAGGCAGTTTTTATAAAAGCCTTACAGTCACTCCACTGCAAACCCCGTATTGCTTACCTGACCCAAACTTACAGGATCTATTTGCCATAATTTAAAATAACCATTTCCTTGCTGAAGGTAAGAGACTCTCTGGGCTCCTGCACAGGAGGTAGAGGCCACTGGTATTTGTGCCCAGTGTCTCCTGCACCCAGGTGCCTCTGACCCACACCTGGGGTTGCTTTCTGCCTCACTCCAAAGTTATCTTAGCTGGACAGCCTTCCTCCCTGCACACAGCCTGGGTCTCTTGGGCAGCTCTCCCACAGCAAAGCAGCCAGGCTTTTCCCCAGGTGATACAGCTGTCTAGGGATGACACTGGCAGCAGTGGTGGGACCTGGTGTTATGAAAATTACACAAGCCAGCCACAATAACTGGGTTTGATTAGGTTTCCACCGACTCAATAAGCTGAAAGACAGACTCCTCTGTAAAAGTATTTTAAAAGTACTTTTTATCAATAGTATTACATTTTAGCAGTAGCATTACTGAGTTGGGCATCTCTCCAGAAGGTCCTTAAACAAAGAAAACCCTGGATGACCAGCTAAAGCAGTACATGGAAAAATATCTTTCAAACCAACTTTGTGTGTTTTGCTGGCAAGTAACAAATAATTTACATATTGGACAAGTATAGAACCCCCAGGTAATATAATATCTTTCTGATTTTCTCTTTGTCATTCTGACATGTGATCCTTAAAATAGTTGCAGATGTCAGAGGCAGCTGGGTCCACAAATACACTTGTTACTGTATTTTATTATAATAAAAAATAAAATGTTATTAAGATTCTGGAGACTCATTCCCCTGTATCTCAACAGCACCCATTACAGTCTTTTCTAGTAGTCACTGTATGTTACTCTGGTCTCTGTCTACATTCCTGTACTTCAGTTCAATTTACTTGTCTCCTCACAAGCTCTAATCACACTTTGGGAATTATCTCTCTCTGATTATAACAATCCCAACCAGGATCAATCTGACACCAGACAGCCCAACTTCCCCTTGCCAGTAGGTCAACTCCACATGTATTTTTCAATTGTTTTATCTTGCTCTTGTGGATGGAATGACTCCTTCAGCAGCAGGCCAGCACTGGCCCAGGATGGGTCATATCCAGAGCAAATAATATGAAACAATGATGCACATTGGCCTGCATCTTCCTTTAACCTAGGAATTTGATTTGGCCACATAACCAAGTCCCCAGGATTCCAGGGGTGATGGAATGTGAGTACCACAGACACTCACATGTGGTGGCCAAGCACCTCCTTTCTTCTCACAGGCCAGAGCTCCAGCTCTCTACTCTTGCAAGAGACACAATAGTGGAGGGCTGCCTTCCTCTTGGTAAGACACACTAATTCTTAAATAATGTTAGGAAACAGCAAGAATGTGGTGGGCCCGAAGAGTTGCTGCATGAGGAAAGAAAGGGAGTGAGGATCTTGCCTCAAAATGCACAACTGGCAAGAAGAGAGCCCATCAAGGTTCCGTTTGCTCTAAGTGAGGAGATTTATGCTGCATCCCTGGTCACATATTAGTGTCCCTCAATGTTTGGGGCATCCAGTGGAAACATTCTTTGTGACCTCAGATGTCACAAAATAACTCACACTAATCTTTGCACGCGTTATGGTGGAGCATTTTTTTTTTAAATTGGTTTTATTCTCTAGAAATTTGGCTGCCAAGGTTTGAGACAGAAACCATAATTCTGGTTTGTCAGGAATAGAATATACTATCTGACTGAATTTTGCCAGAGGGAACGTGTTCATACTTGCCTGCATGTTTCCAACAAACATTGTCACTGTGTGGGGGTTTATCCCTCAGTGGCTTTGCTGCTGAGAACTAGTGAAGGATGGCATGCAAACATTTGGATAAAAAAAATATACCCTCACCTGAGTGCAGCTGGATGCAGCAGGGTGATGCCAGTGAGCCACAGATGGGGATGTGAGTTATGTACAATTTATACAGAGACTGTAGAATCCCACTTCTGGATGTGTGTAGCTTATAGACACTACGGGGCATGCATATAACAGCTGAAGCTTTAAAGGTATTGATTTACATTCCTGCCATTGCTACTGCAACGTGACAGCAGGAATCTGAGACACCCTGTTTAACAATTGACTAGGTATGCCACAGCCCACAATACATATTTATCTGTCACCTCCCAATGGACATTTACTTTAAAAATAAAGGTATCCTAGAATCACAGAATTGTTTGTGTTGAAATGGACCTTAAAGAATACCTAATTCCAACCTCCCTGCCATGGGCAGGGACACCTTCCACTAGACCAGGTTGCTCAAAGCCCCATCCAGCCTGACCTTGAACACTTCCAGGGGTGGGATATCCACAGCTTCTCTGGGCAACCTATTCTAGTACCTCACCACGCTCATCCATGTTTTTTTCTAAGGTAGGTTCCTTATTAAATCTCCATATTTCAGGCAGATGCCCTCAACCAAAAGTTGCTCACTCTCGTGTTTGTGTTAATTTTGATTTGGTACCTGGTGGTGGTGGCAGGGAGTGTTCCACACCCAAGCTCTGGGTCTGGCTGGTGCAGAAGTCCTGGAGCTGCCAGGCAGTAGAGGTGCCTTTGCTATGGCTGAACTGCAGCTGTGCACTGTGGCCCAGCTCAAGTGGCTGCAGGTGATGTGTTGTGTTTTAGATTTGAGTAATAAAAGTTTCGTTTCCATCTCACTGGCTCCTTGGATTTATGACCCTTATTCCTTAACTCTCCGAATACTTCAGTGGATCCAAACAGCCACAGTCTACTCACCCTCCTATCCAGGTTGTGGCACGAACATCTGCCACCATTACAGCCCAAAGAGTGACTACAGCATTTAACTCACTATCCAATTAATGGCATCCATGACTTTTCTTCTCCTTTGACCATGAAACTATGGCTCTCCAGGTGAAGAAAAGAGAGCACAAACAGACTACTGCACCAGACATATAATTTAAATTATAGCTATAATGTCTTCAGGCTTTGGACATGTACAGTTTTGCAATTATTTTTTAATTTAGGAACCTTAATAAGCAAAGTAGTATTTTGCTTCTGAAAAGTAAAGAAGAGAGAGAAAAAAACCAAAATCAGTTGTTTTATTTTGACTTGTATTTCTCTGTTAGTAATTCTCCCTAACTCTATCTCTACAAAAAAGAAAGAAGGCATCACTACCTTTTCCCAAGTTTCTTTAGAAAGAAGAAAAACCACAAGCTGTAAATACTTCAAATTGGATATAAATAAGGGAAAAATACACGGGGTTCTCTACTATTGTTACTTGTGCACTTATGACAGCACAAATGCTGTCATTTTGCCACTTTATCTCTGGTCTTGAATGGGCTGAGAAAGGGAGAATCAAAGAAGCCCACTTCTTCTGATACATGTTTTTAGAAGCATTCAAGAATTCACCAAAGTCGGTCTTCAGACAGGAGGGGCTGGTTGACTAAATCGTCATGTACTATTGTCTTCTGAAAATGGAAATAGTTGTGTAATCTATTACACCTTAGCCTAATAAATAATAATAATAATAACAATAATAATAACAATAATATATTGTATATGTTGTGTGTATTTATATATAATATACACACAGATGTTTAGACATGTATGGAGACATATATTATGTAAGCATACATATAATATTCTATTCTATATTTTTATATTTTCATAACTTGGCTGTATGTATGTGTACACATATATAGTGACGTACTGTTATTTTGTTGATACAATTAACACTTTTTGTACCTCCTTTAGTGATTGCCACATGAGTTCCTTAAGGATAATGGACCATAAGATGAGAGAGGCTGAAGGAGATGGAGAGGACAATTCAGGTATAACTTCTCCCTTCTCTGGTGAATGAAAAATGCTGTGACTTCTTGAGCTTCTATGCCTTAGCTCTATCATAGAATTTGTTTGTTTAGAGAACACATTCTGCTTTTCTCTTTACCTGTTTCCAAGAGCTGTTACATGTTTTCAGCATTTTCAGAGGCTTGAAATAAGATTTTCATAGCCTCTTGCGACCAAATTAACTTTTTTACCCGACAAGATCCAAGAGTGAGTGCTGACAGGGATGCCCCCAATGCTGTCATGCCAACTTAAACAGGCCAGGCACAAGCTGTTGGAATTCTTGTGCAAACCAGTGATTTAATTTGAAATAGTTTCTTTCACAGAGCTGCAACTGATCCTAATTTAGGTCTTTCCTCACTGAGCAGACTAGAATTGTTTTTCAAGGTTATTGTTTGATTCCTAGATGAATACTTTGTGACCCATTGAATCTTGTAATTAGCATTCAAAATATTCTCAATGTATTATAAACCCAACATTTTAAAAGCATAAGCCTCCCAACACTGTGCATTGACCTCTATATGCCTTTTCTACATTTAAATTGGTTTTGGTAGCATTGCTCTTATCATCACTATTTAGCTTCCTGAACAAAGGCAGTGGGTTTCCAAGTAATAATTTCTTTTTCATATCCCAGGCAGTTAAGACCAAATTTTTCCTTCAGAGTTTAATTACTTCAGGAGGCAAATAGAAACTCTATTAGGAATGATTCTACAACATTGGTTATTTCATATGTCTCATAAACATTGCAATCCATTCTCCAAGATAACAGTAATTTCATACTATCAGTACAGTCTTGTAAGACATGAATGCAACAGTGGACTGTGTTGCATTTTTCAGGAAAAAAATCCACTTACGCAAAAAAATTGTAAAGAAATGTCATTGTTCAAAAATTTGCATGTGCTGCTGGTTGCATCTTCTTTATGTTTCTCCACTTAGGAAAGAAAAAATCAAAGTTCAAATCTTTCAAGAAGTTTTTTGGTAAAAAGAAAAGGAAAGAGACGTCGTCTTCTGTGAGCAGCAGTCTGAAGCTGTGCCAGTCAACAAGCGATGTCGCAGCCTCTCGTGACACGCGCATTAGTTATGACTCTGAAGATGAACTTGAGTAAGTCTTTGGACTCTGTCTGGTAAACAAATATAAAGTTGCTACTGTGTGTGTAGATTAAAGACGTCGCAAAATTGCCTCCTCCCTTTGTTCATAATGCTGTAGTTTCAAATAGTTGCTTTTCCCAGGAAAGTGCAAATTAAAATGGTTGATGCAACGCAAATCAGAATGATATTGGATGGGGTGTAGCAAGAAATATTAATGAAAAAAGCTTTCATTTAATCATAAATAAGCCTTGGGTTATAATTTCAAAAGAATTCAAACTAATTCATTCAAAAATTAATTAGATAATCAGTTTATATCCTACCAGGATTGTCTTATGCCCCTAAAATGTAACTGCTAAAGATTGTCAGAGAAATTTAAATGACTAACCATTTATGCCAGGGTTTGAAAGCAAGGAAGGACTAATGGGATGACTGTAACTGAAATCAGCAGGAGCCAGAGGCTCTGAAGCCTTTTTTTCCTCTGTATAGATGGGATTCATCTGACCAAAGGAAAAATGTCTGCATTTGAGTTATAGAACCACAAATTCTTAGAATGGTTTGAGTTGGAAGGGTCTTTAGAGATCATCCACTGCCAACCTCTCTGCCATGCACAAGGATAGTTAGTTACCAGCTGCCTTTTATAATCAGTGAGAAGTCAGCATTGCTAAAAAAGATTATGTCATCCTTATGCATGAAATAGACTCTGGAAGTGCCTGTATCACCCCACTGAAGGTAAACAGGAGCCTGGGATAACCACCTCCAATGTGAATAGTTGCAATTTGATGTCTGAAGTTAGACCAGATGAGTCCCATCCTGTGTACCTCTTTGCCTCTGAAAACCCTGTCTTAATCCAGACATTGCAAAAACGTTATCCATTATAAAAAGTCACCGTGATAAACCTGGTCCAAACATTCAGATATGTCTCTGGATGGAGAGGTGAACTGAAGAGCCTCTTGGATAACTAAAAAGCAAGTCTTTGCATTGGTGGATGTTGTGCCTCTCAGAACAAGCCTCTTGGTCCTCAAGCAAGGGGTGCTGTTGTGCCCAGGAATGGGAAAGGAAACCATCCCGGCCATTTAAACCGACATTATTCGATGTGGCCACCAGGCAGCGCCAAACAACCAAAATAAATTATTAACAATGATTTTTTTTTTTTTCTTTGATGGTTTGGTTTTGTTTGGTTTTTTCTTTTTGCTTTCATGGCATTGGCAATAGTAATGTTAGTTAGTCCAGCTTGAAGCCCTGGGAGTTCTGGGCTGGCAGCACCAGGTGGTGTGTAGTGCTGTTGTTTGACAATTTATTTACAAAACGTGGATGGTGAGATTTTCTTTTCCCCATGTATGGCTTAACAAGGTCATGTCTGAGTGGGTGCCATCTCTGGCTGTTTTGGCCATATTCCTGTGCTGTAACCTGAAGGGTTCTTACATTATTGTTTCTAAATATTTATTTAGAGAGACAAAGACCAGGAAATTATTTGAAAGGAAGGGAAATTAATTTGATCACTCTTAATCTGAGGAGACACGTAGGGTGCCTCCATTCCGTGTCTGGGAGGGATGCATCTGCTAGAAAGAGGAAATGAGGATGGAATGGTGGGATAAATGTCCCCATGCAGCGACACTGCCTGTATGGCTGCTGCCTTGTTGAATGTTGGTGCATGGGGCACCACTGCAGCCCTGACTGGTACCTGCTCTGCAAATTGATATAGATCTGGCTGACCTTGGATGCATTGCAGAGATTACATTTGCACTTAGATAAATTGTTCTTCTAATGCCTCTAATGCATTAAGTAGAAGTAGCAGGCTTTCCTTCCTTCTGTGGCAAGAATGTAGATCAACTCTTTCCTGCTATTGTTTTATCAAATATATTTATAGCAGCCACTATGAGAAAAATGTTACTGTCTGCCATGATTGTTTATGTTTGTTTTCAATGTCCCTATGACAGTATCTAGGATCCAGAAATAGTTCTTTTTTCTTTTCTGCCCAATTAACTTGATAGTTACATAAACCCAAACAATTCTCTATTCTGCACTCATTTACCATTTCATAGCTCCCTGATTTAAAAAATTTGAAAAAGGTACTCTTACAGAAAATGCTGTGTGCACACATTTCTTGTCCCTGCTCAGTCAGGGCATGAGCTAAGCTGAGGAAAATGAGCACAAGAAATCTCCTAGCAGCTGTCTGTCTGTGGGCCTCCTCTACCAATCCCACAAGGAGGAAAGTGATGCATATCCCACATGCACCATTTGCAAAAGAAGTAGCATAACACATGCATCTGAAGTAGGAAACAGAATATGAGAGAAACTGCCCACAAAGCATCTCCCACTTCCTCTAACTAGGGCACAAAGATTGTCCATGAAAAAATGTGTCCCACAGGCTCATAAGAGAAAATCCGAGGGACTTGATATAGAGCACAGCACCATCTAAGTATTTATGCAAAGGATTCTATGTGAGGACGACATTGCCTGAAATGTTTTTGCTAATGATCTATATGGCAGAGATACATTAAATACTGTACCACATTTAAGTAAAAGGTACTTATTCTTCCTATGGTAATGATCACTCATTTGCAAGACCTGGTCTTACATTAGCAAGAAGTCTCAGTACAGACTTGTTTATGTGAACTCCATTTTGCACCTGGGCTTGCTGGTGGCCCTGTGACACCACCCAGCTGCTGGCTCCCACCCAAGGGGCAGTAGTTTTTTCCATAAGACATAACTCATCTTCTGGGGTTAAACTGTCTTTAACCTTGATTCCATTTGTTAACATGACAGATAACAGCATTTACAATTTTGGGGGGGTTTTTAAAGGTCTTACTTACATACATTACCCTGAATGGCTGCATTCATGGAGAAGTCTGGAATCTTGTTTGTGATGTATGCTGCTCATCCCTGTCTCCCATTCCACATTCAATAGACCACTTGAGTTAAGAGAAATGGCAAAAGAGTTTGCATATTTTCACTCATTTGTTATATTATTCTAGGACACATAAAGGCATCATGGGAAGCAGAGCTTTGTCACATGATAGCATTTTCATCCTTGAGACTGGGCCAGAGCCTGCAAGGCCAGTAAGAGTGTTTTCTCAAGAAAACGTTTCTGATCGGATTAGAGCTTTACAGGTAATTTATACAATGTGATTTTTCTTCAAATGCAAGGGGTGGAATGTCTTTCCAGGCTTAATTTTTTTGGATAGTATTTGTGGTTGAATGTTTGATTAGTAAGTAATATCTGTCTCTGTAGTTTACATCAAATGTTGCATTTGTGAATTAGACAACAGTATCCTGTCTTGGTTCCACATAAATGATAGCTGAAAAATGGGTAGTTTATTTGGCTCCCTAAGAGAATTGTAAAGTCAGATGTCCTGTGTCTTGGATCATTCAGCTGTGAGAAGTTAAAATAATGGTAACTCACTGACCTCAGCTAAAAAACATGTTCTGGGGAAACCTCCATCACTATAAGCTAATGTATTTTATGCCACACTGAAGCTGAAACTCCAGCCTACCATGAAATTGGGACCTCCACCTCCATTTCGACTTCATGCAAAGCGAATAGAGGATGCTGGGACCAGTTCTGAAGATGATGGATTACTCAGGAGCCCTCCAGAAATGTCTTTGCTTCATGAAAGCCTAAACTCAGGCGTGAGAACAAGAGTGAGTAGTTCCAGTGTTGACAAAAATGAGTGTTTAATGACTTGTTTTACCTATAAGCAGATGGCAGAATAAAGTATTTGGTTTTACATATCCCTATTTTACCTCTGAGCAATTCAGAAATACCTTACTCAGATTGGGAAAACTCTCTCTCTCTCTGTAAACAGCTATTTAGAAACTGTTCCTGTTAAAACATAAATATCACACCAGAAAATGCAGAATTAGGAAGAAGAGTATGTGATTGTGTGTGTGCATGGGGATGCTGTGTTTTTTATAGAGACTACAAAGAGCTGCCAGGCATAAAAAAAATAAAGCTGAAAAATCTGTATTCCCCCTTGAATGTGTTGATAAGATAACTCTCTAATGTTCTTATAGGTTGTCATTGGAAAAAGAAACATAAAATAATCTGATTTTTTTTTAAATTATAGTTTTGTTAGACATTATTTCATTCTTTATCTGCACGTCTTACACTTTATGTTTGCAGTGTCCTTGCTAATCCTTAAGACTATAGAGAAAAACAACTTACATTGTCAGTACCTTTGTGCACTTTGTGTAGATGGTTTCTGCGATTATATCCACCTTGTTTGTCATCTTTTACTGAATCTCTTCCTCATTCCATCCCACAGTTCTCTGACTCTCACAGGCACCTTAGCTCTTTGAGTTTAGCTGGAACAGGCAGTGAAGAAGAAGAACAGGTAACTTCTGCCAAATGTATTAAGGGACAAGTAATTACCCATAGTAGTTTTTAAAAGAAATATAAAAAATATTATTTTGTTGCCTGCCTGCTGCAAAAAACAACTTTGTATGCATGTAATTGCCTGCCTGTCTGTTTGCTGTTTTAATGTCTGTCTGTCTAACACAAAAAACTATGATTATTTATCAACATAATTCTGATGCAAAGTAATCTGCCATTGATAATAATTAATGTCTCTAGAAAAAGCTCATATCCTTTAGCAAACTTTATAGACATGATTTAATCTCCAAGCACAACCAACCAGAAGCAGTGTCCGTTTTTTCAAAGATGGGAAAGTGCAGTAAAAGCTGCTTGAGTTACATGCATAGGGTAAGGGAGAAAGCTTATTGAAGAGATGGGAACAAGCTCTAGATCCTCTGAAATCTGCCCAGACCCTGCGTTAAGTACAAGGGGACCTCACACTGACACAGAAAGTGTTTGCCTGATGATAGTGGCTGACATTGCTGCTTAGGAGTCTGAGTTCAGCCTTCAGTCGATTCTGGCTGTGAATTTTGCTGAAGTGATGTTTTTCAGAGCTCAAGTATAGGCGCATGGATGGCTTTCTTCAATCAGCAGCCAGCCGTTCTGGCTGATTAAAGGGCTGTTTTGAAAAGCTCTGAAGAGTCCCTTTTAGCTGTCCACAGCTGGAGTCATTGGAAACAACACAGGGGGTAGAGGGGAAGAGCATTTTCTAGAAATAGGAGGAGGGATGGAGGGAAATTGCAGAAATTAAATAGAGAAACTAGACCTGAGCTGACCATTTCTTGGTAATTATGCAAAATGTGTTTCAGAACCAGCTGCAGCAGGGCTCAGCAAAGATTTCTGGCCTTACTTCTTAGATTCCACATGAAGCTGTTTGAAAAAACTGCTTATATGCAGTACAATATTGATATTTTTAAAATAAAAACAACAGAACTCATGAAGGAAGTATTTCTTGAAAGCTGTTATGGGCTCACTGTAATTGTGCCCAGTCTAGATGCATGTTTGCTAAAAGAGGATTTATGTCTCCCTGTTGTTCCATTAACATTACTTTCTGACTCACTTGCTGACTCCTGAGTCGTGGTGGTGACTACACAGTTGCTTAGCTTTTTCCACATGCCCTGTCATTTAGCCCAGAGTTCTCTTCATCCCATGCCAGTTTGAGAGTGCAGCCGGAATGCAGCTCCATCTGAAGCTTTCCTCCCAAACCACAGGATCTACTACCTGGCATTTGGGAGAAATTAGCCCTGCTTCTAGAAGTCAGAAGAGACCAGTTCACAGGGCTGAACTATTTTGCACAACCCAGTCCTGAGGTTCTGGGCAGCAGTGACACCTTGCTGTGTGTTGGCAGCTTTTCTGGATTGAAGAAAGAATCAAAACTCTCCTGTCTGGGCTTTGGGGATGGGGTTTCCTCTTGGCTCCCCACCTTGTGCCACCCAGCACGACCAGCTGAAGGATGACTGAGCCATGTGCACATGAGACTTGGAGAAAGGGGTCTGCCAGCTTTTTCCTTCTCCAGTAGGCTTTCTCACAGCCAGACTTTGTGGGATAAACAGCTTCTGCACCTGGCTCAGAGATGGCATTCACTATGGCTGCTGAAATTTAAGTAATAAACCAGATTTGGGGTTTTCCAGTGTAATGGCCAACACTGAGCACTGCCAAGGAGAAGACATGCAAAGTTCTTGAGGAAAAGCAGGAGCCAGAAGAAAGGCAGGCAAATAGTGACATGCTTTGAAAGAGAACATGTGCTGTGTCTTTATCATGGAACTGAAATGTCAAGGTCTTCACTGTTAGGTGCTAATGTATAATGCAGCCACCTATCGTTTGTTGAACATTAGTCATGTTCCACTACTAGACCGCAGATATTGTAGAGTTGAAATTAATGAGAGCATCCATTATTCAACGTGTCTGAGCTACCTTCTTTTTTTAAGTGGAAAGTATGATTAGAAGGTGTGGATCCAGCCTCTGCTAAAATCAATGGGAGTTTTCCCCTGGCCATTGAGCAAGCTGTAGCAGGCCCCCACTACACTACAGAGTATCTTTGGGCTGCAGTGCATATTGCAGAATTCTACTTGCAGAAAATGCTGATGCTTTTTCCCTCCCAAAATAAAATGAACACCAACGTGCCCTGCCCTTCTCCTATCCAACCTCCTTAGTAAAATACCACTTCCAGAAAAAAAGAAAGAAGAAGAAAGAAGAATGCCCATGGAAGAAGGGCAAAGGAGGAAATCTCCAAAGAAATGAACCAGAATTTCAAGCCTACAAAAGTGCTGTCATGAGTTGTCAGAGGTCACATTAATGCTGTGACAGATAGTTTGCAAATACCATTTTGCCTATTTGCAAAACTGAATCTGAGAGAAAGGAGGAACCCTTTTTAGAGTAATTTTTAACAAATTTTCTAGTGTTCTTTTTGCATCATCCGTGGAACTAGGGTATCTTTTGGTGAAACTCACAGGCAAGCTGAATTCCAGCTTCGTGAAAGTGTGGCATCCCTTGCAGCATTCAGGAGCTGTTTCTGGATGGGTTATTGGCCTCTAGTAGGGATTATCCATCACTTCCTTCCCCAGAATAGTCTATTAATGAAACTTTACATTTCCAGTAAATGCAGATATAAATATATGAGGTAAAAACACAAGCTGACTTAAGTGTCAATGCCACTAATTCTTAATTCTTGTGTCTTTGGGAGGGTATTGTAGAGTTGGAAGGGACCTGTTGACATATAGGAAGCTAAAGATGCTCAGCACAAAACACCTGGGGGTAGGAGCCCAGACAAAAATGCTGGAGGACAGACCCAGAAAGGAAAATGGCCCTTCAGGTTCTGTAACTGATTACTCTTCATAAATCTATCTTCTAAAACATGCTGGCCATGTATTTGTGTGCTTTAGGTCTTCCAGTTAGATGGGATTTGCTTCTTCCCACTTGACAGTATATCATAATATTCAAGCAGCTAAAAATGCAGAATTGCTAACACTAGTACATCACATGCAACATTAGGAAATGCAACATATTTTAAAGAAATGTCAAAAAGAAAATGAAGCAAACTTAAAAAAGGTAATAAATATGGCTACTTATCGGTAGAATTTTTGTCTTTATTTCTTTGTTTGAGTCTCCATTTGGGGAATTTTTTTTTTTCAGGTTACATTGGGTTCTTCTTCTAGATCTTATTCTACCGACGGTCAGCTGTTCAGTAGGCATGGAAGTTCCAAAACTGAGTCTCCCCGGACATCTGACAGCAGCACCATCTCCCCTACAGCCAATTTTGACACTCCACCTGAGCTTTCTGCTTTCTTGGATAATTCTGCTGCTAAACATAAGCTTTTAATAAGACCCCGGCACCAGAGATCCAGTAGAATGAGAAAATTTTCTCAGGTACATGTGAAATTTAACAGTGTCACTTTTGACACAAACCCAGAAAGTTCTTACTGGACTTTGTACTTCAAACTCAGATATGATAAAGTCAGTTTGCTGCATGGATATTTCATTGCATTTTAATAGCTTTTGTCTGACAAGTATCTGAAGTAGACACTAGGAACAAATTAAATATGAGTTTACCTGCTAGCTTGTGATGCAGCAGTTTATGTAATAATTTCTTCTTAAATTCACTGTGCAATACAATTTAGTATCCTGTTTGTGATGCAGAAGTTGGACTGACTGCTGCATTTCTTACTTAAAAGATTTTTTTTAAATCTTATGATGAACTTGTGTACTTTTCCTAATCTGGAATGTCTGGTAAAATCTTGAGTCTTTGGGAGACTATTCATGGAGGAGCTGTTTTAACTTCCAAAAATACAATTTGTCTTATATTTTCAAAAAGTACAGAAAGAGTAAGTCTTGGCCTATTAACTGGAGTCAAATTCTGCATGTTAAGACTGTTTTAAATCCAGACTTCTCCTTGCCCCAAAACCTGTAAATCCTTTACAGGCCCTACAGAGACTAAGTGAATCTTAACAGAAAAAAAACAAACAAACCCACAATAAAAATGAAAGTGCATACTATTTTAAAAAGGCTATTAAATTTTTTTTCTAAACCATCCTTCTAAACACCATTTATCTGATCCTTTGTCATATTTTGTAAAGGGCATAGCTTAGTTTTTCTTCTTTCTTTCTTTCCTTCCTTTCTTTTAGCACTGAAGTTTTTCAGCTTTTACTATGGTATTTGTACTTTATTGTTCATGGGTTTTTTCAATGTTTTAAATATAGTAAAACCATTATTTTGTCTTGCTTATTACCAGAAATATTACTCTCTCTGCCTCACAAAATTACTAGCTGATATTCTGTATTTCTCCAAATCTGTGAGTGACCTTTCAGCTCGGTAGAGCACCACTGTGAGCAGCACAATGATGAGGCCAGTTATTTAGAAAAACACATAAGGCAATAATTCACCGGTCAATCCTTCTCTTCCATTCTAACATTGTTACTAAAATATGATTGCTTTGTCCAGACTGCCCATGAACTGCCAGTTGACTGAGCCCTTATGGATTCCCACAGAGAGTGTTCACGTTTTGATAATACAATTTTTAATATTTTCTTGCCCAACTCTGCCTGTGCACCTTGCTTCTGGCTAACTGCTATCTTCTGCTTTTATGTTCTTGTGTATACGGATTGTGAATGCAGGTGGCATTGCAACTGGGTTTTTTTTGCAAATGCATTTGCAAAACAAGAAGCCGTGAGCACTCTAAAGTATCTTTAAAGTGCAGTTTTTGTGTTCTTAGAATTAGGGCCTACATCCAAAGTATATATTTACCCAACAAACTATGGTGAAACAGTGAGCTAATACAGGCACCATATGAAAAGACATATTCAGCAGCTCAGTACTGTGCTTTCAAATAATCCTGTGTATTTAGCCAGTCCTCACATCAAGTTTAATCACAAGATCTCACAGATAACTATATATAAATTTGTACATTTTTTAACTATGTATGAATTTATAAATTTTTATCCAATAGTTTAACTCTTGAAAGAAAAAGAGGACTTTTACACAAAGGAGGCAAGGCT
Source organism: Trochalopteron elliotii (assembly GCA_024734555.1). Taxonomy (NCBI): domain Eukaryota; kingdom Metazoa; phylum Chordata; class Aves; order Passeriformes; family Leiothrichidae; genus Trochalopteron; species Trochalopteron elliotii. The sequence goes on from JANPWX010000052.1 coordinate 2,556,684, forward strand.
GTAATGGTGTATGACAGTGGGATTAGACACAAGACCGCCCTATGCGGCAGATTTTCAGCTGGAATGGAGTGTCATAACAGGATGGATTTGTTAGGCTTTTGCTCTTGCTTCTGTGTATCCTTTCCTCTTCAGAATCATGCTTCAGGAAGAATGGATCGTTTAATTTTAATGCTACCATGGAGTAGCAAAATACAAAGAGACAGATTTTTCTCTTTCAAGTGTTGCTTTTTGCCTAAGAGCAGCACAACATAGGCAGTATGCTCTGGAGAATCAATTGCCAAGGACAGTCCAATGCCCATTGTTCTGATGGACTTCCCATCTACAAAGGCATGAAAGCACTAGTTGTGCAGAAGGAAATGTCATACATTGCTTTTATGTTGGTTAAATGCATTATTCCAGGATCTGCTTAATTAAAAAAGCATCCAATCTGTTGGTTAAGGAAACTGCAAGCTCAGCACTGGAGGCAAGTAATGCCTTCCTCTCTAAGATCTCAGCTGTAAATGTAATGATGAATAAGGAGAAAAGCGAATCTGCACATGGTGACGAGGCTTCTTGAATTTCTTTTTTACAGAGGACCCAGTCTGAATCTCTGACTGATTTGAGCTGTACCCCAGAGGAAGAAGAAGAGGATGATGCTGTATTCAAGCCCAGCAATCAAGAACTGCCATGCAGCACAGCTGCAACACAGAATGTGGCTTCCTGGCCAAAGCCCAGAATACCTGAGGACCTCCCCCCTGCTTTGAGACCAGTGATGACTCAGCCTGCTTCCGAGTCTGCTGTTGGACAGGAAACCCTGCTACCAGAGAATGAGCAGGAGGACTGCCAGCCAACACTGGAAATGACACGTGAGGAGTCTGAGTCCTCACTGATGTCAGAAGGCAAAGACTCTGCAACTTCTCCCTATTCCAGTTCCTACAGAGAAGTACAAAAGCAAGAAGATTCCTCAGAAACACTGGTTCTGTTGTCTGGGGATGTGTCAATCAATGTTGTAAATCAAGAAAATAAAGAGCTTCCTACTGTATTTTCATTAAATAAATTACCTTCCGAAGAAAATATTTCAATTAGTAAAAATAGTGTTGTTTGCTTGGGAAGGTCAGAAGAAAATAAACAGGAGGATGATCAGGTACCTGTGGAAATGTCCTCTAATAAAGGGGCAAACAAAGAGTTTGCTCTATTGTCAGAATCCAGCAAGGAGATTTTCATGGGTTCTTCCCAGTCCTTAGACTCATTCCATGTTTCACATCCTGCTTCCTCAAATCAGATGGGATCATCTACTTTCTGTTCTCTAGAGAAAATAAAGACTACACAAGAGGCAGCTGCTTCTGATAAGGAGAACAGTCAGCCACTGGTCCACAAGGAGGAACTGTTGGGGAAGAAAGCTGAAAAAGCAGTCAGTGAACTCAATGCCTTCAAAAAGTTTTCTGTTTCCTCTGCACGGGAGAGACCAAGCACCAGAAGCCTGCATTTCCCAGAAAGATCAGAGTTGGAAAGCCCATTAAATACTGGATTCTTCCTGTCCAAAGCAAAGGTCTCCTCAAGAAATGAGAAGTGGCAAGATGACTTCCAGAAGGGATCAGATCTGGATGAGGAAAAAAGTAGCAACAAAAAGGAGACTCTACTGCCAGAGTCCTACTCTGAGAGCTCAGGCCAATCTACAGAAATTTTGGCCAGTTATGTTTCCCCAGCTGTTGATGCAGTACCAATGCCAAGCAATTCTTCAGTGGTATCTCAGAATCAGCCAAATTATAAAGATAAAAGTCCTTTTCAAGTAAAACTTAGATCCACCTCACTGTCCTTGAAATATGAAGACAACTCACCACCAGAATCAAAAGGGATTAAAAGATACAGTGCAGAATTTAATTTAGAAAATGAGGCATTGACTTCCTTTCTAAGAGGTGATAAGGCAGAGATCAGAAAAACAGCCAGTGCAAATACTGGCGATTCTTTAAATGGAAAGATCAAACCCAAAGCAAAGTCCTCTGAACATCTTAGCAGCAAACCTCCATTGCCTAAAAAACCAGTGTTGCAAAGCATAACCATTCCAAACACTACTGCAAGCAAGGAGAAGCAGGACAAAGCTATTCACTCTCCTGAATTCAGAAATGAAGACAGAGACTTGGAGAAACAGTTACCTGCTTGTAAAGTGCCTGGTAAGATTCCCAAAACTTGAAAGTTTCCTTCACTTGCAAAGAGTGACCTTACCTGTGAGAGAGCATGAGGCAACACTGTTGTGTCTGCCTGGTGAGCATGAGCTGATGGCTCTGCCTTCAGTGATGTTGCTCCCTTATTTTCCCTTGATGAAAAGATTATACAAAAGACAGCAGGGAAGAAATAGCAGAGTAAGATATTTTTACCTCTGATTTTTGAATTTGAAGGTATTGTTTAAAGGATGTTGAAAGTGATACTCAAAAAATAAAGTATGTTAGCACATATTGGAAAACAGAAATAGCAAGCCACTAAGTGTCCCCATTTAGAGCTGCTGCATGGCAATTCAAAATCCAAGAGCACATATTAAGTGTAGTACCCTGTGTGGGACAAGTGACTCAGACCTCTAGACCTTCTTTTTCACCATAGTATTGAGGTAGAAATGCAATGAGGCCCCTGCCTCAGGTCACTACCTGCACAGGCACCATTTATTTATTGGCTCCTGTGAGCTTTGCTTATTCATTTCTCTATCTTTATCGTTACTCATTCCTTGTTTAAAACAAAAATTAACAACCCTGCAGCTTCCTGGAGTTCAAAGCCAGGAGACACCAGAAGACTGAGTCTACTGCAGATTGCTATAATTCACTTTGTTGTCTGTATTATATAATTGGGTTAGAGATAAAAAAAAAAAAATAAATAAATTCAGACCTCTGGAGACTAATGTACTGGACTACAGGCAGAGAACAGAAAAGACTGGAAGCGGCACCACTGTCTGGGGTCTTTGCAATGACAGTAAACAAGTTAGGTAAAGCACATTCAAGCAGTTCTAGCAGGAGACCTCTGCTCTTTACTTCAGAGAACAGTCAAGAGGGGAAAAAAATAAATCTTTAGGTCTTTTGATGTGTGAAAGAAAAGTCTTCCCTGTCCTGGACCTGTCTGGGCATGGGTGAGAAATGTGAGAAGATGCTGGCCAAGCAAATAATAGGCTGTCTCTGTGCCATTGCAGATCTTCCCCCCATCTCTGATTGGGATCAGTCTCTGAGCTTTGGAATTGGGAAACACCAAGACAGAAGAAGATCTCAGGGCACAGGATGCCACTTTGTCCTCTAGGGTGACAAAAGTCTCTTCCTGGCCCCAGAGGCAACTTGCTGATGCCCTGAGTGACTTCTGATTCCAGTTGTCCTCAGCTGCAGGCAGCATCACAGACATTTTTGCAGGACTTTGGCCACGTTCACAGTTTCCTGCTCTCCCTGCCATCATAAAGGAGGGGATTCATTAAGATCCACAGCTAGATGAGGTCCCCACAGCCATCCAACCAGAGCCTCCCCACACCCTGCAGGCAAGGCAGGATAGATATATAGACATATAGATATATATGTCTATATAATCCCAATACTCCCTTTAAAGGCATTTTCCCCTCTGTGCTGCCCTGAGTAGTTGATTATTTGTAGTGATGCCCACATCTCTGATGGACTGAGATTTTGGAGGAGGTCATACTGGGACAAGAGAGGAGACCTAGCATAGCAGAGTTGTTCTGACAGGGTATGGAGGAGAGGAGTGGGAGTACCAGTGCTCCTTCACACAGTCCTTTATCACATCCCTCTTGCTGAGTCCCAGAGTGCCTGCAGATGGACTGGAGTATCTTCCTGCAGTGAAAGACAATGAGTGCTAGAGAAGGAAGAAGGGGAAGAAATGAAGCCACGGAGCACATTTCTCCTCCAGGCTTCTCCTGTGGCTCCTCAGCCCTAGGGTGAAGGAGACTCTGCCCTGAGATGCAGGACTGCCCTCTGCAAAATAGGATCTGTGGGTGAGAGTTGTGCCTTGGTCTTCCTGATAGAGAGACATGCACCTGGAGTTTGAAACAGGGTTAAGAAGTCCTGCTCTGTTCCCCTCCCCCGAGAGTATTACACCAAATCTGTATGGGCTGGGGTGGTTTAAAATGATGGTTCAGATTGGTCTGTGATGGCAATTAGTTTTCTTCCTTATCTACTGCCTTCTTTAGACACCTGACCAAGCACCTCCTTGTGCTAAGTTGCCACATCAGCCTGACCTGGCCACCTGAAGTCGTGGGTGAATGAGGCATGCCCACCTCCTCTGAGTGCCCCAGAACCACACCAGCTTTACTGGGAAAAATTGCACAATGGCCCCAAAAATGATGTCCCTCTGCAAGGCATAGGAGAGTCATGGGATGCAATGAGGACTTTGCAGGGCAATAGTCCTGCTAAAACATAATTTTAAGCTCTTTAAAAAGTTTTCCTCAGCTCAGTGAGTCAGGACCATGTCTTTGCAACTGCAAACAGGAGAAATCTGACAAACACAATCGGCATAGCCCCTCATAGATCATATGTATCTTATCAGGCATCTCTGGCCTCCAGATCTGCCTGGACACTCACTTTTTTTTTTTTTTCCTTACATCCACCAGCCCTCTCCTAGCCCTTGAGTTCATCAGCCTTTTCAAACAGCTGTGGTCACCATCAGGAGACAATTTATGCTGTCAGGGAGTTTCTTCCCACTGCATGTTAGGAAATCCATGTGCTGGGCAAGAAGACAAGCTGTGAAATGGTGATACAAGGGGATGCAGTTCTCTTCTCATGTAGACTCATTTCAAAAGTCAGTTTGCTGCGTCATTGCGGTCAGCAGGAGCAATGTGGTTCATTCAGTTCACAGTTTAGCTTTTCAGCACGCTTGGTACCAGAGGAACAGGAGAGCTGATGGGATGCTGGCTTTCCATGCCAGGTGAAAACAGCACTCCTGCTCCCCAGAGCTTTCTGGGGAGCTAGTGATGGATTGCTTTACCTCTCTCAGGCTGCAAGGAAGCTCTTTAATGTCTGTGAAATTAGTCACCCCAGGAGGAGTAATTTTTAAGTTTCTGGAGCTAAAAGCACAAGTCCTTGCAAGATTTAAAATGTTAAGCTGTGTTGTTTGGAGTTGATACACTTTGCTATAAATCCTGTAAAGGGCAGAAACAATTACCATATGTTAACAGGTTATTACAACAGTGAAACCATAAGCAATACTTGTCTGAATCTGCAAATTAGGATAAACAAAAATCAGCGACTGAGGAGCTGTAGTGGGGAGGCATCCTTTGAAAAGAGAAAAGGAGCTCAGGGAAGGATGATGGATGTTATGGTGAATGAAATTGGTGTGTATTGTCTGGCAAATACAGGCTCTGGAATGACGAGAGAAGTGTTTTTCTCTACATCAAAAAGGCATTGCTTTAATGCTGTCCTGGCTACAGCTGAAAAAAAAACCAAGCTGTCTTTTCTTTTTTTTTTCCCCCAGAAGAAGTTGTTTTCTCAGTTGTGTCAGGCTACTTTGCAACATGGCTGTTTTCCAGCAGTGAAATAGACTTTGATGCAAACAGAAGTTTCTTGTGTAAAAAAGACTCTTCTGGCACTGGTGGTATAGATCCAATCAAAAGTCAAATACCTCTCAGAGCAGCTTAGGGAAGAAATGTCAGAAATACTTAACCAAATCTTTAGAATAGCTTTGTCTGAAATTAAGGAATTGGGTGTGTATACTGATATGAATGCATGTAGTGCTTTAATAAACAAAGGGAAATGTGTAGGCCAGGATATTCTAAATGCTATATGCATTTGTAAAGCCCTTCTTAAAATAACTGGAGTTGTATAAATGAGCAAAGATACAACAGTGTGGAATTAAATATGCATGCATAAGCAGTGTTATAAAACAATGACACTTACATACAGAGGGTGTTATCTCCCTGTGTAAAGTTGTTCGGATTAGTTTTGAGTATGTTTGCTTTTAAAACACTCAGGGAATCCACAAGCTAGCTTTGCTTGCTGTTAGGGGTTTGACTTTCAAGACTCTAAATTCTGGCTCTGACCTTTCCCCTGCACACATGTATGGCAAGAATAACCACTTCTTGCAGTTCTTGAAGGTATAAGATGTTCTTTTCCAAGTATGAGACTTATATGTCATAAAGAACCTCTCCTACAATTTGTGTGCACAGAGGCTTTTAGATATAAAGAAAACAAGTCTCAGATTTAAAGAAATCTGAGGCCATCTCTAAAAAAGACAAAGGTAATCCCTAAATCTCAGGGTAATGGCTGAATGTCTTTGCTGTGTTTATCCATATAAGCAGCACACACAGAGATACATTTGAATACAGGAAGTATGTCTGTCTGTCAATAGACAGAAATAGGTATGTATTATTCTTTCACTTTCTCTATATGTGTATAAACCCATGCACAATAACAAGTCAATCATAGTTCCTTTTGTACATTGAAATTAATGTATTATCTTCATCTTATTGTTCATACAAACAGTCTGGCACACATTACAGGATAATATCTAAATATCAGTCAGAAGTGTACACAATTATTTCCACAATATTTAGGGAGAAAAAATTTCATCTCTAAGATCAGGGCTTTAGTCTGAGGAAAAAAAGAAAGTTGTTTTAGTAAGATACTAAGGGAAACAGATACCTGCATTAAATGGGGTTGCAGCAGGGGAGTTTCCCCCCTCCAGAGGATCACTGAGGCAGCCAGTCCTGATGCTTTCAGACTCAGTGGAGGAGGGCTTGGGGGATTCTGATCTGCAGGAGGGAATTGAGAAGGTGGCTATGGTTCATTTGGCTTCAGAGCTATCCTCAGTGGTTGGTCTGGAAATGTGGAAGTGGTGAAGAATGCAGAGAGAACAGCTGACCTTGTGACTGTCCCGTGTGTTTTTGCTGGCTGTGGGGAAACATGAAGGGAAGGCTTCAGCAGCCTCTGGGTGTGGTTTCAAGTGGCAGCAGAAGATCTCAGGAGCTTACATTAATTGCTGGCTTTAATACATGGTGACATTATGCACAGACTGGTTTGACAAGTTCTAACCTGGTATCTTTCCATTGTTGGTGGCTTATCCCAAGAGGAAGAAGGGGCTCCACTGTTTTAAAAAAGCTTGAGGCCAAGCCAGTTCCAAGGAAACCAGGGAAAGATGCAATCACGAGGTTAAAGCTGTGAATGAATGAGAGACAAATTGCTGCCAGCAATATCCTTTTATTAGCTTATGAAGTTATTAAGGAATGAGTTGAATAGCACATTGTTTAAAATAACATGTTATAATATGAAATGAAGAATATTATTTAGATTTTGGTTTTATTCTGAAAGTCTCTCAAGTGTAACATGGAAAGAAGAGGCTCAGCCCTGCTTCAACAAAAGAGAAATGAAACACAGAGCATTTGTGGTGGCTGTGGTCTGTCAAAACTGACTCAGCTTCAGATGGAGGATGCCACTGCTTGCATTTTGTACTTCTTTCTTATCTCCCTAAGAGTGGCATTTACCAGCTGGGAGTTTCTGTGCCAGTTGCTGTGCATGTGACATGCAGCAGAAGCAGGAATTAAAATCGTCCTTTTGAGTATTTTTGATTCCACTCTGGCTACCCAGTTCCTTAAATGCTGTGCTTTACCACGTGGTGAAGCATAAAAGCACATGGACTATCCCATGACTAGATAAGACAGAGCTTGTTCAAGGTGATCAGACAGTCATGAACCCAGAAAGATGTGTGAGCAGCACTTCCCTTGAGAACAGTCACTTCCTGAGAAAGCTTTTTGCTTCTTTGAGACCCTTAGGGTACCTACCAGAAGCTTCATAGGACAGTCTCAGGTCACCTTAAACTCTTCACCATACTATCTCCTGGATTACTTCACCACCTTACATCCTTCTGGCTAGAACAATGGTGCATATATGCTGCCAAGAAACCTTATCTAATGGGAGGTGGGAGGATGTAAAGGACTCCTGGGCAATGGGGAAGATAATAAATAGTGAATATGCCTCTTCTACTCTTTACAGTAATTCTGGCTGGTGGATGAGGTAGCAAATACTGTGTGGGTTGGTTCTGATGAGGTTTTTTTCTGAAGATAAGGCACTTCCTCTGTCTTGTCTGCCTGTCTGGCTTTCTGCAGCAAAGACTCAAAGGAACAAGGGCAGAATGTAATTGCTTAAAGATACAAGAAAGTCTCTCCCAGCAGCAGATCAGTTCTTGATCCTCTGTAGGCGATACTACTCTGGTGTCCTAAGCTGGCCTGTACAGATACGTATAAAATTTAAGATTATGATAAAGAGTTTTTGTTCCCTACAATCAAAGGGACATTTGGATGCCATCTTTTATGGAATGATACCTGGCTCTAATTTGGCTGCCTACTAATTGACATGACTAGGATGTCTGGCATCTCATCAGGGAGAACTGCCTGAAGAGTAAGGGTGCTTGATGCCTTCGTTAGAGCGTCTGCCTTATGAAAAACATTATTATAATACCAGCCTCCAGTCATATCACTGCAGGACTGGGAACCCTGTTGTGCAAGGCAATGCACAGTGAAATAACAGCAGGATGAATCCTAAGTTCATAAGGATGACAGAGAAATGGAAGCACAGGTAGCAGTAAGACCATTCGTTACATGTAGTGCAGTAAATAGAGCTTGGGCATAGCCTTCACTTTGTCAGTGTGGATTGTGGGGTGGAAGCAGAGGAGGGAAAACTTTGATGTTTACATGAAGCTCCTGTGGTGTGACAGGGAAAATGGGACAAAACACAAAGGGGGATTTGGAATCACAGCAACTAAGATGTACATCACTAGCAGCATCAAGGCAGAAGCCAGGTTCCCAGTATAATCAAAAAGTGTGGGTGGATTGAAAAGGACCTTCAGGATAAAGACACTGGAGTTTTTGAGCACCTAGACATTACAGATGGTGAAGAAAGGTAAAGAGAGGGTGGAAGAGGAAGCATGTGGTGGTGTGTCTGCAGCTGTACAACCAGAGAGCTGCTCTTCAGCTTTGAGGAACACAAGATATCACCCTCAGTTGTGGCAGCTCATCTGTGTGCCCGCAGGAGTGCTTTGGGAGCTGATGAAGTGTAGCACCTGGTTTTACTGGGCAATGCACTAATAAGTCCTGCCCAAATTGCCCACCACCTGAAAAGGTGCAGATGGCTGTAGATTGCTTTGAGGCCATGGCTACAAGCAAAGGGGGGAATGTGATGGAAGATGCATTAGCAGACATCACATCATTTCAACTGTGTGGTTTTATTTCTGAAGATCCTAATGCGGTTTGTCCTAAATACTGAGAGAAGATGGGCTAGCAGACTTTGACTTGCTAGTGGTTATCTTGGAGAGCTGTGGAAGTTAAGGGGCACTGACTGATGTGTAGAGAAAACCACTCCAGCTGAAGTAGTGTAGTCTTTCCACGTCAGTTGATGCTAATCACTGTTTCATCCTAAGTGCCAGTTCTGACCATCATATTTGAAGCAGATTTGACCAAACTGGACAATTCCTACAAAAAAAAGAGTGATCTAGAGAATATGATTAATCAAAGAAGTTTAAAAAAGAGGGAAAACATAGTCTAAGTCCTCAAATGCATAACAGGCTGTTGCAAGGAGACTATGAGTAATCTGCTCATGTCCACAGTGTGTAGGAGAAGTAGTTAAGGATTTAAATTAGAGCAAGGAAGATTTAACTTACCCAGTAGGCAAAAAAAGAAAAAAGAAAGACTTGCGCCATAGGATAGGTTGCCCAGGGAGACTCAGACCTGTCCTGTTTTTGGAGAGTTAGATACATATTTGTGAGGAAACAGTTTCTATGAAACTGATCTTTCATCTGATCTTACCTTGCAGTTGAAGGACAGACTACATGACATATTGAGATCTCTCCCAGCCTTATTCTTTATCATCCCGTAAAATGAGATAAAAATGAAGCAAGGAGAGCCAGTGGAAGGCAAAAAAAGACAGTGATTGTAAAAATATTATGGAAGGAATGGCTGTTGTAATGCAAAAATGGGGTTAGGTGGGATGAAGAGAATTGGAGTAACATGCTGTGCAAGAAGCTCCTTCAGTGTTCAGGGGCCTTGTTTTATCTGTGATGCCTTTGCACAGCCGGACTTCTGAGTTGTTTCTTCCAGAGGTTTTCCTGCAAGATTGCACGAGGTGAATGTGAAGGGAAATGCAGGCATCAGCTGGCAAAATATCTTGCTTTGGCATTAAAGCATGGGTTTTTTTCTCTTTTTCATTTTTCAGCTGACGTAGGCTTTATAATGTTTTCTTGTTCAAATAACTACTCTCTCTCTGGTGAGGTATAAAAATGACTTGAGAAAATCCCTGAGCAAAGCAAGTTTGTGGGCTTTCATAATATGCCTGTGTTGGCAGACTCCAGCTCTTGGGAGTGCATCATGCCTTTTATCTTCCATGCTTTCATGAGGCATCTCAGATGTGCCTTCAGAGACATTTGCTTGCTTTCCTGATCAGGGCTACATTCCACCAAACTAGACCATAGCACTACAGAAATGTGTCTGAGCTCCACTCCAGAGATGTGTCTGGGTCCTGTGGTTGGCTCTACATCAGCAGAGCAGCTGAGCCCCCAGGGGCCCTAGGGCAGTAATCCTTTCTGGCTGGGTCTGCCTCTTCCCAGGGCCCTGAACAGGATGCTGACTAAGTAACAACCTTTTCCAAAGAGCAGGACCACACATGATTTGAGGACAAGAAGCTTAACTTTTGCTCTGAAACAGCCTTCTGTAAATTTTGATACATCAGTGGCCAGAACTGCCTGGGAAAGGTGAAATCAACCTACTTGGGTCTAAGGTTGTTAGTCCTGTTCTTGTTCCTCATTTAAACTATACAGAAGCTCTACTGAAGCTATACAGAAGCTCTCTGTTGGGAAACTCAATTTTATGTTCAGTGTGAGTCAAAAAATGGAGAACCAGGGAGATGGAGCCAAAGGAGCTGCTGAGGCTCTTTCTTGTCTGAGTTCAGTAAATAGACAGGATTTCCCTTCTCAGAATATTTGAGTACAAGGTATTTCTCTTTCCTCTAACCCTGGATTCTGCAGGTCCTTGGGTAGCAGTTGTGAGGTCAGCAGGGAAGTAGTTTTGACTTTCTTCTCCAGAAATTGTCTTTTTGTATCACTCAAGTCTCATTTTTGGTAGGGCACAATGGAAGTTACTGGCCCCAGTGAAGACCATGGTCAGCATCAGCAGGGATAAGTCAGTGTAAACCTCACATCAAAAGGCTGGAAAGTCACTCTGTGGTTTTAGCAGTGCTTGTGTGTGCTCAGACACCACAGACTGCTGTGCACAGGCATCCATGGCACCTGCAGACTCCACGGAGCTGGTGGGGGGGGGGGCTGCCCCTAAAGGGGCAGGAAACAACTAAGGCATGGGCTGCTGCTGGGTGGGGGGAAGCTGCTCCTAAAGGGGTGGAAGGAAGGCAGGAACCAGACTAAAGCGTGGGCTGCTGCTGCATGGACATAGAAGAGCAGGAGCCAAGGGCAGCCACAGTGGGAAAAAGGTTGTCTTTGGAACACTACAGTCCCTCTATGTCCACCTTTGAATTGTCTGCTGCTTGTCTCTATGACACTGTGGAAGAGGGAGCAGAAGGGGCAGACCTTGGGAAATGGATAGATTAGTGAAATCTGATTCATGTTTCTGCATCTCCCTCAGGTGAGGGCAGTGACACTGCGACTCCCACTGAACAAAGATGCAAAGTGTCTCTCACCAGTAGAATAACTTAAACCTGCGAGCATGGGAAAATTGCTCTCTGGAGACCAAACTAAGCAGAATTCCTATTTATCCAGGCTGGTTTCATATCCTGGGACCAATCAGGATATTGAGAAATAAGAGCTGAAGCTGATTACAACTCTTTTTCCTATAACCATGTACATAAATAATATGTCAACAGAGAAAAACGTGCTTTCCCCTGTGGCTGCCGGAGACTTTGGAAGAGATCCTGACACTCCTACAGAGCCAGCCTGGATTTCCATTGCGAGGCAAAAGCAGAGGGGCATGCATCAGGAGATGGAACTCGACAGAGAAAAGCTTGTGGCTCCAGATAATAAGTCAAATGCAGAGAAACAGAATAAAGGAAAGGAGCAAACAGAGGTACTTGCAGTACAAATTTGTGACGCTTTTGTATCACCTCCTGTAGTATTCTTTGGCTCTATTGCTATGTTACCAGTCATGCCATAGTGATTACAGATACTTAGTGAGTATAACTGTAACTAGCAAAGACACAGCTCTCATAAATGTGTTACAGATTCAAAGTTCTCTGATTGTTCAGATATGTAATTTTGTGTTTCCAGGAAATCCTGGAACTATGTGAAGTGTGTAAAATTTCTTGGCATACCTATCAGATCTAACATGTGTATTGCATGGTAAAATATCCAAAATGAAGTGCTAAGTTGTAGTCTTTGATCCTCCTCAATGCAGAGGAAATATGTTCTCTCTAACTATCCTTCTAAGCACAGCCTTTCATTGAACCTCTTATAGCTCCTGACTGATTTAACACTGAATGAACAGCTTGGTCCCAGAAGCTCCTAGGTAACAATTTTTAGAGTCTCGAGAAGTGAAATAGGATAAAAATAACTTTTGCACTTGCAGAGAGTGCCAATATATAAATTCTAGTTCCCTGTAAATGGATAATTCAGAAGCCCATGTGGTGCCATGGAATATGGGCTGACACTGCCTCTTCAGAGATCCCATGTAAAACAGGATGACACCTGTAGCAAATGATCTTCCCAGATGACACAGCTGTGCCAGCAGAAATGCTTGGCATGAATCCAGAACACTAACATTCCTGTTTTGTGTCCTGCACAAATAAGAACCCTGCTCTGATGCAGGAGCATGTGTGTCCTATACCAGTATGCATTCCCAGTGCATTCCCACCTTGAATGACCTACTTTCTCGCTTCAGGTGGTACTGCTAGAACCCCAGACAGGTGTATTATATCCTGAAATAAGAGATGATGTCTAGATGATGAAAAATAGCAGTGGTTAGAATTACAAGAAATAATACCTAATAAGATGTCCAGGTAAACTTCTGAACTGCAGTAATGCCCAACATGATCCCAAAATACAGTTTCTATGTCAGAACAGGAAACTCCAGATTTTAGCTGGAAATGATCCTGAAATTCATGCCATGCATTTTATTTCCCTATAGCAGCTAGCAGAGAAACATGCCAAGATGCTTTTGACTGCAGCATGTGAGACTTGGTGCCACTGTATTACTCCCACTTTCTCCCACATGGCACCAGGCACTATCACTTCAGGGTAGTTTTTGATTCTGGCAAGAAAATCTATTGGAGGATGTGTTTGACTTCCTTTTTTTAAGAAAAATCCATTTACCATCAACTGTCCAAAAATACAGTGCCCTAGCCCACAGAATTTGGGAGATGGAAGGAAAACATGAGAATGAGGCTGTTTCCAAATCCTGTGTATGCTTGTAGAGATGTGCAAAAGACTTGGAATACATTTTGCAGTGAAGACTATAATTTTCTACTCATACCATTATGAATAAGAGATACAGAGGGATAGTTTTAATTGGTAAAATTGAGTATCATGAATGCTACATGAAAACACTGTAACTTTCTGAACAGATATCAGCTCCAGGGGGAGGATTGGGACCAATGTTTGCTGAACTGTGGCAGGCTCCCCATCCACTACTTAACTCATTTTCTTGCGAACTGAACTCATTCTCCCTGAATTACTTGGATTGTATCCCTCTCTGTGCCTAGGGGCCAGTGAAGCAACAATGGAGCAAACCTTCACACTTGGCACCTAAAACCACTTCTGAAGAGCAGAGGAAAGACACAAAGTCTGAAGCGAAGCCCCTGCTGAGAACCAATTCATTGTCACATTATGGCCCTGGTAAGAAACAAAATGCTTAACATGTAGGCTGTTATCTCACAACCTTGTCAGAAGAAATCCTCCTTGAGTGTGCTGCAAAAGGAGTAGGGGCTAGATCCTAATCTCTTCCTCAGCCCCGCATCAGCCAGGGTGTAGAGTTTTCTCAGTACTCGTGTCTGGGATTTTATTTGGTGTTTTACTTATTTATTATTTTATTTGATGTTTTATTTATTTATATTCTTTTGACTAGTTTGATTACAAACAAAAGAGTAAAAAGGGGTAGCCAAAAACTTGTGTTGAAAGCAATGTGAATCAAGGACTCCAGGCCCTTTCACAGGACAGAGGCCCAAATGCACTACCCCAGTGTAAAATGTCAACAAAAATATTTACAATAGCATTCAATTTAAATGTGGATTCCTCAGCAGGAAGCTGAGGAATATTGCAATCACAAACTGTCTGACCATCAGTCCTCCCACAATGATTTTATTGTAAATCTCTTTGGTAAATTAAAATTTGAAAGAAGGGCAGAAGTTTTGAAGTAATAAAATTCCTGTGAGTTGGGGGCTGAGTAAAGGAGGAATTCACAAGTGAATACTTCAGCTAATGAAAAAAATCTCTCTTCTTTAGCCTGGGTGTTAACACAGGGCACAGCAAGGAATCCAGGTCATCATGTTGAGTTTTGGTAAATTTAGGGATCAAAATATATTAGTGATGAGGAAAACATTGCATTATTTAGAGCACAGAATGGTAATTTCCTCAATAACTTATTGCACAAGAAGCTTCCACGTGAAATGTAAAGATTTTCTACCACAAGGCACAGGAAGTATTTAATAAAAGAGGGTGTTTCATTGCACAGCAGGTAAGTGGAAAATGTCTGTGTGCTTTATTCACAGTAGCTCCATCACCTGCACTGGTGGATAAGGAGGAAATAAGCCACTTGAAGAAAGCCAGTAATGCTGCTCCAGATCAGCCATCGTGGATGGAGCTGGCCAAAAAGAAGTCTCAAGCCTGGAGTGATATGCCACAGATTATAAAATAGAATGATGCAAACAAGTAGCATCTTTTATAATTAAGTCAACTACTTAACTGAACTCGTACAGACCAGCTAATCACAGTGAAGAATCTCTTGATACAGAAGGGTTTTATTATACAGCTGTGGAGAAAGTGTGCAATAGGTGCAGTCAAAAAGTTTACCTTCAATTTTGTAGCAATCAGAATTGCAATGGCAATGGATTACTTAAATTATGCTAAGGACATACTTACACTTTGGAAAATAAAACTTTTGCCTTATGTATTTCTTGCATTTTCTGCATTTAATGATGTTTGTATCCAGTCAGGATCTTTGCTAAATTTTGCTGAACTTCTGTTGTTGCTGGAAAATTCTATTTGTTATGGTTTTTTCTGTTTACAGTTATAAATTGTGCACTTAAATCCTGATTCTCTTGATGTGTTTCACTGGAATCACGTGACACACTTTCTACCAAAGCTATTAGGCCCGTGGAGGTATTCCTGAATAGCTGCTAGTGAGTACTCCATTAAAGTGTGTTGCTTGAGCTGCAGCTTTGCCTAGCTAAACCAGTGGTACAGTTTCTGGGGTTAGTTGCATTTCAGGAGGCACAAATATGCACATTTATGTGTGACCATGAAAAACATTCCTCAGTTCTTTCTGTGAGCAGCCATGAATGCAGTGTTTTCAAGCAGGTGAGCAGTAAGGAAACAGAACTGCAGTTGGAAGCTCATCAATGCATTCACAGTTGCTTTCCTACCTGGATTCATCTGGCTGCAACTGGCTTTCCTTCCTGTGAAACCTCATGCCCAGTCAGGAGGATGGTATTAGTAACAATGGTCAATATGAGTTTAATTAAAAATTAAGAACTGAAAATCCTGGAGCTAAAGTTCAAACTGAAATGCTGGGGAAACTGTGAATTTCGTCACATTGCCAGCTTCACATATCACCCCCCACATAATCTTAATTCCTCTCATTAAAAACCAGTAACATACAGATAGCATGTCTGTACTTGACTACCTTTATGTAACAGCTTGTGCTCATTGGCCTGAGTCTCCCCCACCAGTTTGTGACTCCCACTCATGAAGTCTCCTGGGCTCTTCACCTTCGCTTGTTTAACAAGATTGACAAGATAAATTACTTGCTGCTGATTGACTGAAACTACTCTGAACATATTTTAAGACCTGTATGTGTTACAGAAGCGAAGGACAAACCCTGTGATGCCCCACCGCTAAGACAAGCATTTCATTTTTTCTATGCATGGGTGAAGTACTACCTTAGCACTGCAATCCCTATTTATTTATGTTTATAGTAGTGGTTTTGATTTTATTATCGCATTATGTTCTGTTTGGAAAAACGTGAGGAGACTTTAGGAAACAGGAATTTCTAGCACCTGTGTTTGCAGTTCTGATATCCTGTCTTCTTTACAAAGGCAGGAAGGAAAACCTGAGCCCTCTCAGTTATGACAACTGCATTTAGTAATGAATAAAGAAATGGAAAGTTCAGCATATCAATATCCAAGATGCTGTTAAAGGTTTTCATTCAGGTTGCCTTTCATTGTTAAAAACAGGAGGAGGAAAAGCTGGTTTTATGTTTGTCAGAGCCTTAGGACAGAGCCAGTGAGCCTGCATTGCTGTCGGGGTCAGCCTGCATGGCTGGTGGGGTCCTGAATGGGGCCATGCACAGACCTGCTGCAGCCCCACACACAGCTGTCAGTAGCCCCGACCCAAACAGGGTTCTGCCAGCTGTCCCAAGGTCTTCTCCTTCCTGCAGATGGCAAAAGGCAGTGTGAGATACCTGCTGAAATCACAAATGGCAAGATAGCTCTCAGCAAACAGATCCACACCAAATATGGTAACTTAATTACAGGATGTGCAACCTTGCGCTCAATTGTCCAAAGGTTGGTTGGGCAAAAAACTTTCACACTTCTCCCCCATGAGCAAGCATGCACAATCCTTAATCTCAAGTGATATTTTTTTCTTTTTTGGTATTAATATTCTAGGACCTACGGTAGAAATAGACACATTTTTGAGATACAATAAAAACCATCTTAACTCCCTCTCTTTTCAAAACACCCTTTTTGAAATAAATAACCAATTAGCATAAAGTGTAATATTAAGATATGCTATTACCTTTTGTTGCAATCTTGAAAAACAACCCTAGTTTCTCTATTTAAGGAATATAGCATATAAAAAAAGACCCCATTTGTACCCTCTAATTATTATTATTATTCCCCATGAAAAGGGGAAATGTAGTTAAAGGCACATTCTGTCTTCTTACAATTCCCTCCCTGTTCAAAACAATTAAAACTGCAAGAACCTTTGCAATCAGTGGTCTTCTTCATATTCTCCCACCACTGCAATGGCCCTGGCCCTGGCCCTGAACACTCCCTGTTCAAGAGAAGCCACTTGGCTACTTGAACCTCTGATATGACAGCCAGGGGAATTTTTATTTTCTCACAGTGTTGTTCTGTCTCCAGATTTCTAAGACAAAGGGTCATGCAAGTAGAACTTGCTATAGCTGTCCTGCAGCAGGCAGGCAGGAAATAGTTTTAGAACTCGTGTTTTTCTTTGGTGAAATGGCTCATTTGTGGAAATAGAAAGATGCAAATAAAAATATAGTTCCCTCCTCTGTATGAACAGTGAGTTATGTTTCACACTCAGTGCCACCAGAAAAGCCATTCAGATCTGATCAGCTTTCCTGAGGACATCATTATACTTTTCCAGCTGAGAGGCAATATGACTAACTCAGGCTGATGCATTTTGCTCAGGCAGCTGCAATATATATTGTTGGAATATAACATCTAACAGGGAAATAAAATATAAAAATTCACCTTTTGTTCATGAGTCATGCACATAAACTAAAACAGAGTTGGAATTACAGTCCAAGAACAACAACAAAATGGACTTAAAAAATAGAAGTTTCCTCTTCCAGAAGTGCTGCATGAGACATCTTTGACTTTCTGTTTAATGAGCAAGGTGCCTTCCCAGCAGTGAAGGGCCTCAGATAATGCAAAGGAAATCATCCATCAGGCGTCTTTCAGCACAAGACCCCTAAATTTTATGACTTATGCAGTTTACTTGTTGGATTACCCTAATCATCTGTGTCCCAATGTTTAGTAATTTTATGTGAAAAAAAATGCAACTGAATGATTTTAAAGGGACAGTGGAGTGCAATTTTTTAAGGCCGAAATATCCCCCCAGTCCTTACTTTGATATGATGTTTTGCACTGTGCTGCATTTGACAATAAAAACTGTTGCATTTTTTTAGAAGATGAAGAGGAACATAAAATCTTGTTGCCAGTGAAAAAATCCAGCAGCAGCATAGCAAGCAGCTTGCTGTAATTTTGCAATGCTATTAATTCTGTCTTAGTCTCAAGGAGCACAATAAACTTGCCAAAATGTTTGCTTTGTATACATGATGAGCCCTCTGCTGTGGGTAACAAAGGTTTAATTATAGGATTTTGTATTTGTGGTTGGAAGATAACTTTTGTACTGTTATAGAGTCAAAAAATCCCCAAACCCAATGTGAACACTGGGCAGTGCTGTGTGTCTGTAAAAACCCCAGGGGGGAATGTAACCCTGTGTGATCCTGCACAAAGGGGCTGCATGGGATTAACTCTTGTAGGAGAAGACATTTCAGCTCCAGTGGGGCACAGGTCTCACTCAGGCTCACATACTCCCAATGTTTGCCAAGATGCTCAACAAGTGACAGAAACCACTGAGTTTTTGTAGCATGGGATCTTTTATTGTCTGACTTCACAAAATAAAAAACACATACAGATTTTTTAATGGATTATTACTCCCAGATAATTCTCTGCATTATGTTTTACTTTGAAACTGGGGGCTGATGGGACGTGTATTCACAGACCATTTTTCCTTTGCAGTATCTTGCAGCACCTTTGCTGCAAATTCTAACACTCTATGTACACTGGCTGTATTCCCAGAAGAAAGCCACTCTAGCTCACTTAAGGCAATTTAAATGGAGATCATTCTGGGAAATGCAGAACTATCTCTCTCTCCAGGACCCCACATCTCTCTCTTAAGAATTGTTGGGAATGCAGCTAAGAGCATATAAATACTACTGAAGCAAAGTGATTGAAGACAAGTTTCCTTCCTTCCATCTCACACACCATCACACTGAATACTTTCACTGTTGATTTCTTTTTGCTTTGTTCATTTGCCTATACAAGTATGAAATGCTGTATTTTGAAGGTTCATAATTCCATTGAAGCATATTCAAGATTGCTGAGCAAATACTGTGGTATCTTAACTCATTGTAACCAGTAGTCTCCACTTTTTCCCAAATATGGCTTGATTTCTCAAGTTTGGACTTGACATGTAAATTATTACCCTGCCTTTGAGAATCAGTTCTTCCTGAGAAACCTCTAATTAAAAAAAGGGAAAAGGAAGAATTCTTTGTTCACTGTCTACTAAAAAATGACACTTTGCAGCAATGGATCCTGCAACAATTACCAGCACATGGCTTTTACATTGGCACTTGTCATCCATGCTGGCAGCTCTGGGACGAGGCAAATGGGCCATCCATGCTGCTCTTGGGCCAAGCAGTGGAAAACTATGGCCCCATCAGAGATGGTGAGGAGGCAGAGGAATCCAGCAAGACCCTCTTATTGCCCACCACGATCTGTGCTGCCCTCCCCAGCCAGCGGATGGTACCAGACCATGCTGAGGTGAGGCCAACAAAATATACACATCTCTGGGGTCCATCTCCAGCCACAGGACTGTTTGTGCAGGTTGCAGTCCAAGGTGCTGTGAACATTCCAACACTACATCAGAAAGGAGCTGTTGCTGAACTGCAGAGCCAAGTTTGTCACAAAGTCAGGCTCTGGTGGTTGTGTCTCCCAAAGAAATTCTATTTCCATATTATTTTTATTCTTCCTGCCCCAAATTTAAAAAGGCTACCAGTAAATCCCTCCAAGTCATTGCCTACATTGAAGAACCAAGGAGAACTGTCTGGAAAAATCAGAGGAAAACAACCAGAGTTATGACAAGAGAAGAATTTAGTTAATAACCCTTCAGGAAAATAAAAGCCACCTCTCTCAGCAGAAATAACAGAGACTCCTATTTAATAAGCTGTTGGCTCATCCTCTCTGCACTCAGCACTGGAGATAATTTTGATGGGCAGGCTGCCTGCAGACAAGGCAGCAGAATAAGGTCCTGAGCCTGTCCAGGCAAAACAGACATCATCTTCCCCATCTAGCCACTCCTTGAAACAAGACTTGCTGCCTTTTAACTCCTTTGCCTCTTGCTGCAGCACTCACCTCAAGTACACAGAAGGGATTGCCTTTTGCTTAATGAAACCTCTGGGTTGGCTTATGCCTTTATGTTGAACCACAACAATGAGAGCCCCAAGTAAGACAAGTCATGGCACCAGTCACTCCCTGGCCCCTGACTCTGTGGCACTGAAAAGCTTCTTCAGTAAATGCAGCTGCAGCACTCACAGGATGTGCTCCAACACCTGGTGTGCTGCCTGTGCTTTTGTGCAGCAGGGCAATGTGGTGGGCACAGCCTGGCAACAGTGCTGCTACAATCTTGGAAGGAAGAAAAGCAATACAAAATAAAGAAGTTTGAGCTAGAGGTAACAGAGGGAACCTTTCCACCTCAACTGGGGATTCCAACTGTCCAGTTTCCTTGCTGCTTCCTCCTCTACAATTTTCTTTATGTTTTCTATGTGTGCTGAAACAGCCCAGAGTGAGGTGCCTGCCACCCAAGGGTGCCTTGTGTTTCTGCAGCATCAGATCCGGCTAATGAGCTTGGTCCAGCAGCAGAGTGCAGGGCACTTTTAATGGTGGATGGTGCTGTCAGCTGCTGACTAGAGAGCCTTGGAATTGCCTTTTCATGCCCCAACCTTCCTGATTAAAGTGAGAATATATTTTATCTTACCTTGGGGTCTTGAAAAAGAGATTGGGGAGGCAGATTCTGATTTGTGACCTACTTCCCTAAAGCAGGATGGGAAGGAGGGTTTTGCTTTGGCTGAGGAAGAACATACCATTTGCTGTCAGAGTCTGCTTAAGTCAGCCCAGGTTTTAATGTGGTGAAAGCAGAAGGTGGTTATTCCAGCAGACAGACTTGTGCTGGTTTCCCAAAGTGCTTTATCTGTTTGCCCAAACACCTCCCCAAATTCACCTACCAAAGTCAGCCATCCCCTCACCACCTCCTGGGTGACAGGACCCACGGCACTGTGCCACAAAACAGTAATGCTCAGACAAGTTAGAAGTTACCCTGCAAGTTACTCCAGGGGTATTGGAGGAGGAGAGGTGGTTTTCTTGACTGCTTTTCTGTAATTGATGGGCAAAAAGGGAGCCTCTTAACTACATGCATGTTGCAGAAATTAGCTTGAGTAATGCAGAATTCTTGATAGCAAGTAGAAGATGAGTTTCAGAGAGGGCAGAAGGACACAAGCTTAATTTCTTGCATAACGTTATTGAAATACAATTGAAGTATAAAGCCAAATTTAAAAGAGAGGATAAAACCCTCAATCTTACCCCAAAAAAATAAAATAACCTTTTAATTTTATGCTTCTCTTATATGCAAGCTCATAATTTCAAATTATTAAAATATTTGACTTCAGAGGTGAATGCTTGTTCCCAGAACATAAGAAATACTTCTCCTAATTTAGTGAGCAATTGTTCCTTTAACTGAGAAACAATTTCTGGTGCTGAATTCTGCCTTCCTTTCAAAAAGCCTAATACAATTTGGAGTTTTTATACTTGGGCAAAAGAAACTATTTTGATCACATTGGAGTCTAGTAGGTGACAGCCAGGGTCTGTCTTTCCTCTGCAGCCTGCAAATTTTACTTACTTGAACGAACCTTTGGATCTTGCCTGGTGCTGGGATATCCCAACACATTTGTCAACCTCAGTCTGTACTCCAGCCATTCATTTTAGGGGAATTTTTGTATCTACACACCAGAATGACTGAGATCCAAACTGGTCACTCTTCCCTATCAGCAAGCAATGATGCAGAAATGCTGCAGAAGGAGCACCTTTCTTATGCCATCCAGGCAGATGTTTTTATTATGTACCTCTGGCTACTTCACTACATCCTATTTTGCTTTCTTCCAGTCTGTTAGGCAGCTGCCTAGAGGAACCCTATGAAGAAACACCCCTTATCCCAGGTCCCACTGGGGTGGGACAAATGTGGGCCTGTCACCTGGTGTATGGGCCCAGGCACCTTCCAATGGGCAGTGTGTCAGAGCAGGAGCCTGCAGACGCCTTCCCCAGGCTGCAGCACCACATGAAAGCCTCCAGCTGACTCCAAATTCTACCTTTTATAGACAAAAGGCTCACTTCAGCTAGCTCAATATAATTGAGCCAGTCTTCTCAAAATGTTATGTATTGATTAAAGAGTGAATTAAGCTATTGAATTCTGGCTCCCTGACCCCTCCAAGTTATAGCTGCTGAACTGTTACACTTTTAATTGTCTTCTGCTTGGTTACACATAGGACTTTATACTGGTGTTTGCCTTGCTTGGGGACCTAGTTTGGAATGGCATATTTTGATGACTGTAGGTGCAGCTACTTGCTTTTTTCTGACTAATACATTTAATGAATCTTCCCTGCTGTTAATAAACATAGTGGTGTTTAATTATTGAGACATTTCAGAAAAATGCTTTTGAGAGGAAGACAAATTCTATGTTCTGCCTAAATAATTAAACGTTATGCAAATGTTTGCAACCCCAGCATTCTGGTTATGCAAAACAATATTTGGATGATGGCCTTGTTTGCACACTAAGTTAGTATTGTTGGGCTGTACTTAGCAGCAGATACAGTATGAAAAATACAAACAGGTTCTAATGAAACAGGATGGGTGCAATGGTAAGACTGAGAGCCAGGCTGCAGCCATGCTCTGCGAGAAGAAAGTCAGAAGTGTTTCCCCCAAGGACCATGTACCACCCCAGCTGGGCTGCCTGGCAAGCAAGGCCAGCCCCAGGCTCACACTTGTGCACTTGGCAACCTCACCTAAATGCAGAGGGAAAAGGAGACACAGCCTGCAGCATGGGAGAGACAGGGAGAAAAGCCACTGCTTTCCAGACAAGTCCACTTCACCTGTGCCCAATGTGAAACTCACTGTTTTGTCCTTACTTTTCACCCCCTTCAGCTCTGGCAGTCAGGGAAAACACCCAGTCCTTGCTGGTTTTAAAGTTTAATTATCCATTAACAGGAGTCATCCTTGGAACATGCTGCTACACATGTGCCCTAACTCTGTTGCCTGGAATCACCTTAAAAACCAAAGGACTGCATGTGCCAGTTTTGACATTTATTACAGCTCTGTTTCTCTCAGGATAGGGATAACAGCAGTATTATGCATGACATGCAGTATGTCAGTGATACAGCTGTTGTAGTTATCAAACTTGTCATCACCAGCATGGTACCAACCTAAGAAAGGGTTTATTAATTACTCAGTGTGCTCCATATGCCAGTGGTAGACAACAGCTTTGATTGGAGTCTGCCCCTGACCCCCGTCCCATTCATTCTCATTACCTGCATATTTGGTGGGTGGAATTAGCATTTGCCCACATGGCTGCACAGCACGTGGGATCACACTAGGAGCTGTCATTATGAAAAGTACTTTTTGGGAATAAAATACAATATCAACACATTGTTCTTAAACTGCTGGTTTCCCTTTGTATGCCAGGAGAGTAATCTGCATGCAATTGAGAGGAGGCTGAACACCTATTTTGCAAGTGGAGATGGGAATCTAAAGCTTCCTTTAAATCAGCAAAGAAAGGGAATACACTATTTAATTTTAAAATGTATGTCCTCAGTGTCCTTCCTGGGGGATGGAGCTGCCTGATAGTCCCAAAGCTCTTACGTTATTACTATAATTTTTGTTGCCTGTTGGAGCTGCAGCAGTGCCTAGCTTGTTGCTATTTACATGGCGTTACAGCTATATGGTTAGGGCTCCTGTCTGACTGAGATTCACTTCTCCTTTTCCTAAAATTATGGTCTAAAAAGTCCTAAGACCTAGGAAATTGCACTCATTATTTCTAAATGCCACAAAGATGCTCCTGTGCTATCTGTGTTTTCCTTGCCACCTACCATCCTCCACTACTGCTTGGATAACTACAGGTTTGCTTTATGGGGAGGAGATGGGATTCTAAATTGGCAGAAAGATAACGCTCAAATGAAAGAAACATCACTAAAGCCTTTAAGGCCAGTAACAATGACTTAATACAGCCTGGATCCCTGCTGTGATAGGGCAAAGCATGAGATCTTTTCATTACAGCAGAGCAACAACTCTTCTAGTTTAAAACGAGAGTGGCTTTGATAATTATTTTCAGTGCTGCAGTTCACAGGCTCACAGTGATTATCTTGACACTTGATGTGTCTTGGAGGAAGAGAAGTTAATGTTAGTGATTTGTACTATAGGTTGAACAATGGGCTCTAAAGGTATAAATTCTCTTATTCCTTTTCCCCCCACCCCAAATCACCTGCTGACAGAATCACTTGGGCATAAACCTCAGGTTCAAGCAACAGATCTCATCCTCTCCAGACAGGATTTGAGCCTGCTGGTCCATGGCCCTGCTGTGGTGTGGAATGACTTGGACAGTAAATACATGGTTCAGGGTGAAATTTAGAACAGGCAGATTGATGGGGAGACCAAAAATCCCTTACCAAATTAGGGATGAACTGGATTTGAACGTTTTACCCATATCTGATGAGATGGGGCTGGACATGATTAGAAGAGTGCAAGCTTCAGGATCATGCTTTGTGGAGGTGCTCATAAACCTGTCTCTTCTTCTTCCATTCATACCAGTTTTAATGGGATCAACCACTTCTGCCTGCTCTTCACAATATTGGCACAACATTATGAAAGCAAAGCAGCTGGGGAAGACAGGAGAGTGGCACAGGATCAGAGCAGCAAGTGTGGTGAGGAAGGCACAAGAGGAGGATTCTGCTGCTTTGCCCCTTGAGGTGATGCTGACTCACGTGCTGGTGGGCCACAGGTGACCACTGCTAAGTGCAAATCTTCACCCAGCTATCATCTCAAGTATCAGGTTCCACATACACAGTTTGGACTGGGAATTAGGTCACTGGGCATGAATGCACACAGCTTGAGTAATTCATGGACACGCAGCCTGCTCAATGCTTGAAAACATTCCATTATTAACTTGCTGCTACCCACCTCCCAGCTGATCTTTTGCTGTGAAAAGGAATCTTCATTCCCTGCCCCGTGCTGTCTCTAGTGGCAGCAAATGTTCATCCTGGTGCTCTCTCTCTATAAAGAAAGAGGTCAGGTCAGCACGAGGAAGCACAGGAAGCTTTCCCTTGTTCCATTGGTAGAGCTCTTGTCTTAATGAAGCTTTTCTCAGGCTATTGACCCCCATCAGAAACAAAATATAAAGTGAAGGCATGTGGCAGGAAATGCTTTATTCCAGTTTGGCCTGCAAGAGATGTCCAGATCTGCCATTCAGTCAGCAGTGGAAGGAAAAGACATTCACTCTCCAGATATCTCCTGAGTGACAGGGCAAGAGTAGGAGGGAGCTACTTGCCCCAGAGTTAGATTTTAGCCAATAGCCTGGTGCCTGGTTTTGACTCTTTAATATCTGGTTCTAACAAAGTGGATTGAACCATGCCTTGAATAACCCCACCTTCCTGTAGAAGGAAGGACTGGTGAAGAAGAGGCAGGCTGGGTTAGACAAGAAGAGAGATGAGACAAAGAAAGTGCTGCAAAGACTAATGTGCAACCAGCCCACTCTTTGGTAGGGGAGCCTGTGCCAGAAGTCTGGAGTACAAAGTTTTATAGTTTGTGCCCTTGGCAGTCAGTTGTTTAGATTGGCATTGTTTTTGCAAATTTTAGATCAGTCTTTACAAATCTTCACATCTTTGGAAAATATGCTAGAGCCTTAATTGCATTATTCAAGTAGGCATTTGGGCATTTGCAGTGAGTGAAGCTGGAAAATCATTATAGTTTGTTACAATTCTACACAAAATAATTAAGAGTTATAGGGGGGCATAGAATCTTTCTTTCAAAGCTCATTTATCAGTGAGACAACATGCTGGATTTTGACAGACCCTTCTAAAATATCTTATTTTTGCCTGTGCAAGTTGCCTTGGATTCTTTTGCCATGCTGTCTGGACCTATATTCAGGTTTTCTAGGAAAGACTGAAAACAGACCTTTAGAAGAAGAAGACCTTCAGAAACCCATACTTGCTGAGGACCTAATTCAGTCTTCCCTTTAACTGCAGCTTCCTGACTGTCAGCGGATGATCCACCAAGTTACCCTGAGGTAAGTTAAAGGAGCCACCTTCAGTGTATTTTGCTTACAATGAAGATGTCCAGTGTGTGAAGTCTATTTATCAAAATTTCCCTG
Organism: Trochalopteron elliotii; assembly: GCA_024734555.1. Lineage (NCBI taxonomy): Eukaryota > Metazoa > Chordata > Aves > Passeriformes > Leiothrichidae > Trochalopteron > Trochalopteron elliotii. The sequence continues at coordinate 2,582,778 of JANPWX010000052.1, forward strand.
AGCATTTTTCTTCTAATTGTACCAGAGCAATACCACGAAGCAGGCAACTGGAAAATGAGATGGCAATCAAAACCCTTAATTCTTAATGTGATTTCCTTTCACTTGGACTATCTCTTCAATGTAAATGTATCTGACTGTTCTTTACCCAGACACTGGACCTCAGCTACCATCTACAATATTGGCACACTATGAACTTCAGAGTTTCCAGGTTCATGTTTATGTAACAGTACAAATGCATTTAAAAGCATCTGTCTTCAGAAGGAGATGAATAAATGTAAATGTTCATCACCTTTGAGCATATGGCAGAGGAGTTTGTGGCTTAGACATAATCTCCACAGAGAGGGGAATGACAGTGATGTGGGGGTGAGGGTAAAGAAACACAGACTCAGTGGTCTTAATGGTCTTTCTCAACCTAAATGATTCTATGATTCTGTAAGTTTGGAGACCAACCTCTCTTCCTACCTTCCCAAAAGACTTCTCAGACAGATTATTTGCTCTCTTACTCCTCAGTTTTTATCTTGTTAAAGTGGAACAACAATTTACCCACTGGAAAGGATCACGCCTGATTTCTGAGCGAAACAGCTCTGTGCAGAGATGTGGCATCACAACACAGAAGATTATTTCATAACGTTATCATGGAAAAGACAGAATAAAGATTACCTAAATGTGGCGTTTTATGGCTACTAAGCATTTGTATATATAATCATATTTCAATATGATTTTCTACATCCCTTTTCTTGTTGAGTAGTAGTGCTACAACAGGTGCTACACAAGCCATGAACTCTACATCTAGCAGCTTTGTGTATAAAATAAGTTTACAGTGCTACAAACCAAAACCCGTATTTTGCAAACTAGCTCAGCAACTGAGGCATTCATTTCAGTTTACATCTACAAAACTGGAACGAGATCTGGATTTGCATGAGCATGAAATCTGTCTGGGAGATGGGAAAACCTTCTGTATTGTCACGTGTACAACGTTTAACCTAGTCATAGGAAGGGGAAGGGAAAGCTCCCCTTCTTCCTCCCTTCCCTTCACATGAGCTGGGCCTCCTGCTGCCCTGCCATGGTGCCAGGTGAGGGCCTCAGATCCTCCCTGTGCTGTGCCATGACTTGAAGCCAAGCTCCCCAGTACACTGGGTTTAAGAACATGGTTGAAGGGCAGTTGGCTTTTCCTCCCCTCATCCAGGTACTGTAGAGATGACACGTGGCCTTAAGCAGGAGCCAGCCTGTAGCACAGAGCAGTTGCAGGGGCGGTGGGGCAACCATGGCCAGTCCGTCTGTGATACACACTGGGTGTATTTGTGCCCCTCTTTCTTCATTGTTGATATGGGAGTACAGAAAAGGCCCAGCAAAAATACAGCTTCTCTGAGCAAGGTGCTCAGCTAGTATGAAGCAAAAAAGATTTGGCCATTAAAGGTTTACAGTTGAAAAAAAACCAAAAAAACTGAGGTGAAATGGAGGTAGAAGCACCAAGAAGAATTTGCTCTGTTAAACAACTGGGCTAAGTGGCAGGCTGGGGGTAAATCCTATCTCTAAGAGAGAACTCAATTTTTGGTTGGGAGCTGCAGGTAATTTTCAGATGGCCATTTTTCAGCCAAACAACCATTCGGATTTTTGCTGCCACTGCCAAGCACCTCTACCTTTTTTGCATTTTCCCCAGTGCTGTGAAAGCCAGAACATAAGCACAGTGAAATGCAAGAACAACAGTGTTGTGCTTCTGAAGGAGTCAGGAAAATGCTTGGATAAATCAAGCTTCAGATCCGATGTATAGCAACAACCACATAGCTCTATAGAAGTTGGCTGCCCTGGTGTGCAGCCACTGCAGCATATATGAAACTATGGCAGGCCTGGAGCATCTTTTACCAATTCGTCTTCACTCTGATAGTTAGGTAACACCTTATCAAAAATCTCTCAGCATGAAATCTTCCCTCTGCTGAAATATGATTATTCATTTCTGTCTTGTGTTATTTCCTGCTGGTATAGAAGAGCAAGCTCCTTGGTAATTTTTTTTTCCAGCAACCAAAGCTGGAATACTAGGAATTTAAACTTCCTGTATTTTTTAAATTTTATTTTCTCCCCTCAGGTCTCCCCTGTTAAGGTTGTCACAGTGCATGTACCTTACACTTGCATTCAAATACAATTTTTGGAGTTTCAGATTGTTTAATCATCTCCCATTTCAGATGGATACTCCAGTTGAACAGCAGTGGCTGCGGGATGAAATAGTAACTCAGCAGGAAGAATGAATTTACAGATCTGCTGGTATTGAATATTGTTCAGGCCTAAAAGGGGGATGCCATCCTCACCAGAAGTAAGGGATGTTTCAGTGTGCCTGTCCCAGCTCCTTTCCACTGGCAGTTCCAGCATTTCCTTCACTGTGCACTTTGTCCATGCATCAAGCAGTGGAATATGCCAAGAGGCATTTGATTATTGCTGTAGTGGGTCAGATGAGGGCAATGTGGATATTTTTCCCCTGTTTGGAACTTTGCCTTCTTTCTCAGGAAAGAAGAATAACTAACTCAAGAGGAAGAGTGTCAGAGGAACAACTACATTACATGTACTCTATTGTTTGGGGAAGTTAATAGTTAATTGGATACTGTCAAACTCCAGCCAGTAAACCTTCCTAATGCAAACGTTCAATCAGTGAAAGGACAAAAAGTAGGAAGGCTCAGACAGTCCTTGTGAAATAACTGTCATTATACTCATCTTGTAACAGAGTCTTTTCTTCAGCAGACTAAGCTCTTCTGACAAAAGGACTTTTATGTGAAAATGTCTCTGCCAGTTTCTTTTCCAGCACAGAAATGCAAAAATTCATATCCCTAAGCAGCACTAATCTATTAGATGCAAACAATGGTGCCTCTAATGTTTCTAGCTCATTGGGATCTCTACAAAAAATTCTGCCATAGATGTGTCTGTGTGCATAAGGATGTGCGTGCTCTAATTCTTGTTTGAAAGTTATTGTGCTAAATTTGTTTTTCAATAAAAAATCCACTTCATTCCACTTCTTTGTAAAAGGGAGGATTGAAGCACGCATTTACATAATAAATTCTCACCACTCAATGAGTAAAATCACAGAACAGCCTGGGTGTCAAGACCTTGCAAACTTCTCCTGAGCTTCTTTATTGCAATCTGCCTGAATTGCCACCAGACCCTCTTTGAAATCTTTGAGAAAGACAGAATAATCACTGAGGGCTACTGTGCAGGTACCCGAATGTGTAAAAATACTGTAATGTGTTGAAGCACTGGTAAGAAAACATGAAAGCATATGGAAACTTGTTAACTGTCACTCTTCAGACAGAATAACTTGCAAGATTCTTCCACAGTTTCTAAATTTCTAGTGGGGAGCTATCCCACTATATCCAGTGTAAGAGCCTTAATGGAGAATAAAACTCCACAGGTTTCGCACAGAAGTTATTGATGCCCCAACCCTGGCAGTGTTAAAGGCCAGGTGGGATGTGATTTTGAACAACCCAGTCCAGTGAAACATATCCCTGCCCATGGCAAGAGGCCTTGGACCTAGATTATCTTTAAGGTCCCTCCCAATACAATCAATTCTATGATTCTATGGAGATTAAAAACGTGTACCATCAACTTTGAAGTAGGTGGAAGGTAAGCACAGAAGGGGAAAAAATCAATCCCAATCAATCAAATCCATGAAACGGATTGAACATTGCTAACCAGTGAGCACTACGTGTCACGAGCAGAGCTCTTGAGGTAGATAGGATGGCCCTAAGCTAAGCATGCCATCTGATTTGAATGGAAGTTTTCAGACCCTAAAAGATGCACGGAATTCCTGGAACACATGAAACAAACCACTGAAGATAGGGCATTACTTACAAAACAGCAGCATCATGACCCTAAATAGTGACCCCATAGAGTAAAGCTGCTACTGACTTTCTCTCAGTGACTGTACAGGGCAGGAACCTCTGGAGGAAGCCGAGTTCATTTTCACACCCACACGGCTGTACCTGTGAACCACCTCGTGGGCGGCCCACACGCCACTGCTCAAGAAAACCCTGCCCAGAGCGGGACAAAGTACAGAGGGTTCCTTTTACTGGCGTGAAGCAACAAGCTGCTCTTTAATTTCAACAGCTCTCAATCCAAGCTCCGGGAGGTGTTTATTAGCAGGGTATGAACTCAACGGTGAAATTTATGACTGTGACTTCTTGTAAGTGGTGAGCCAGGAGGTCACAGGGGGCACTGATACGTGTGGCTTGTGCGGCACTGACAGGCAGATGGAGAAACATCCACGTAGAAGCCCAGGGGCTCAGCCGTGACCCAAGTTCAGAGTGCAACTCACCAGGGGGCAACGAACACCCAAGCGCTGACGCAGCTAAGCCTTTCCTGGGGCTCTCCCGAAGCCACAAATCCCCAAAAGCGGCTCCAAAAAAGGAATACGCTACCGAAACCGGCACTCCAAAACACCACCCCCGTCCCCCTCTCCCGCCGCAGCCGCTGAGGGAGGCTTTGCGAGACAGCGCCATTTATAGCCGCGGCCGAAGAGAGTGACAGGCGGCCCAGCCAATGAGTGGCGCCATCCGCGGCGGCGCCCATTGGCTGCCCGCGGTGCCGGCGGGTGGGCGAGGCGGGGCTCCGCGCTCCTATCACTTGGGAATAT
>JANPWX010000052.1:2587703-2665014 GCA_024734555.1 Trochalopteron elliotii
GCGGCAGTACGGCGGAGGCGCTTCCCCTCCCTGCGGGTCTCTGCGGTGTCGCCGGAGGGAGGCTGGGGGCCGTCCTGCTCCGCCATCTGCCCGCCCGCTCCCCTCTGCGCTCCTGTGCACCTGCGTGGCGGTGCGGGGAGCGCCGGCCGCTCCTCCGCAGGACTTGCTGCCGCCCTCTCCCTTCGCCCGCTGCTCGGGGGTGCCCGCGGGGGTCCGGAGCAGAGCGGCGCTGCGCCCTCTCCCTCTCTTGCTGGGGTGCTTGGGGGATACCCCGTTTCCCACCCTTCCTCCTTCTCCTCGCCGCGCGCTGCGATCGCAGGGGCGTTCAGCAGAGTTTGCAGTTTTCTGTGTCTGTTCCTTCCCCCGCAGCCTCGCTGCGATGCCCCGGGCGCCGCGCAGCTCCCCGGACCGGCTCTCTCCCTCCCCGCCTCCCTCCGTCCCCGTCAGCTCTCGCCCTCTGCCGCCCGGCAGAGCTGGCGGCTCCCGGTGCCCGTCACCCCCCCCCATTTTTCGCTTCCCCGACGAGATAGCTGCGACCGGGGCTGAGGGACACCGGGGAAGGTCCTGACTAACTCGGGACGGTCTCCACGGAGGCAGCCGATCCCTCTTTGCCCGGGTTTGAGGGCTGCGGGATGCCAGGGCGGCGGGTGGCGGCGGCCGGCCTCGCGCCGCGGGCTGTGGGGGAGCGTGTCAGTGGAAATACGGCGGAAAAGCCCCTGTTTAGCAGTTCCCCGCCGCCTTCGCCTTTTAACTGCTGTTTCCTCACGGGCCGTTCTTCCGTGCCTTCAAGAGCAGCCTTCTCAGTGCAGCAGTGCTCCCGCGGTAGGTGATTTCGCACCCTCCCGGCAGGATGGGGTCTGGCTCATCCTCTCGGAAGTCTGGCACGCTTCGTGCTGTGATCCCGCACCATCCAACCCTTCAGCATCTATCTGAAGAGCCTTTGCAGGCGCACTGGAGTGTATCAGTTTTTATGGTTTGCGGTTGGGAATATGCTTTGTGTGTATTTTGGGAGTGTCTGGATACAAGCAGAAACTTATTGGTTTATTTAAGATGTGATTCAGTAGGGCTCTGTTCAGCATCCGAGAGGTGCCGGCACCTTCAGCACCCATGGCCTTCAGTATCCAGCCGGGTCATTCCCTTCGGTCTGCAGTGGGAAAGGTTCAGGTCATAATGGCGCTGGCAAATTTCATAGGCTTCATCTGTCTAGTTATACCCTATCACTCTGCCACTTCAAACTGGATTACCCCTCAGTTAAATTTGTTTAGATTGTGCTGTAAATTATTGAACAAACCAAAAGTGACCACCTGGGACTTAAATTATTTATGTTCAACTACACATGTGTTTCTGCTGGTTTAGCTATATGCATTTTTAAAAGCTGAAACGTGTCTGGTTTGTGCATGGCCTTGATGTATACAGTTTGATACAGTGAAATGCTTAAATAATCATCTAAGTATTGCTGAGCTGTAGCTGAGCTGCTGGTGCCTGTGCTAAGAAGAGTGGTTACAACAGCCAAAGAGAAGGATGAAAGCAGAACCAGCCAACTCAAACTCATGATAATTATTGATTTGACACAATGTTGTGCATACTGACTGCTAGTTGAATCAGGTTGCTACTGTTCCTTTCACTTTTTTGTTTCCTGAATTTTTTCTGACTCTGTTTCTGAGGATTCAGATAGCACAATGAGAGGCCCTGATCACAACATCTTGATATTGTTGCATGCAACAAATGTAAAAATTATGCCTGCATTTTCTGGAATGGCAGACGGTTCACTTTCCTTGCATCATAGGATAATATTTCTACTCGCCTGATTGCCCTCTCTTGTTTGCACATTGGACCAGTTGCCCTCACTGGGATAATCCCTCCATCTTGCAGCCTGGTCCTTTGTGCACATCTGAGCTGCTCCAGAGAGATCTGATTGATGCTAAAATAATGGGGAAACTAGGTAATAGTTTAAGCATCCTTGCTTCAGAGACACGTCAGCTGAGTTAAACTGTTCATCTTGGTATCCTAGTTGCTTATTCTGGTAGTTTGGGAATCACACGAGCTTCCTAAATTGACATAGACAGGATTTGTAAAACTTTGGGGCTTGGGATCTTTGCCTGTCCTTGCTATCAAAGTTCATCAAGACTTTAATCTTCTCACCTAATCATTATTGCTGATACATCTGGCTTTTATTTTGTCTATCTCCCATTCAGAGTGCTGGTACTGATGATATTTTCGGGCATTCTGTGCTCTCTGTGTTAGCTCTCTAGGTGTCTCAGTTGTCTTTATCTCTCATTGTGTTGATCTTGGGTTTCTCATATTATAAGGCGTTTTGCAGTTCTTTCTATTCCAGTTCATTATTTTGTTTCTCACTGAATTTTACCATCCACTGCATCTGCTTCCCATGTACTTGCATTTGTTCCCTTCTTCACAGGTACTATGGGCTTTTCCGAGTTAATGTTTAAAGCCACAGATGTATCTGTGCGTGAGCTTCCTCAGATAAGAGCACGTTAATGGCATTATAGCTGAGGTTACTGTGGTCCAAAGGTAAACACTTCTGTAACCTGGGTGGTGTGGCTGAGATGTGAACACGAGACCATGTTGTTCTGCAACTTTATTGTATGCTTCCATTCTTTTGTTAACCATGCTTGTTGGTTATGCCTTGCTTTGTGGGCCCTTTGGTAGAGGTAGTACGTGCTGTGATATAAGCTTGGGAAGAATAGTTCAAATTTGACTGGAATCTCTTGGTATCGTAATGATAAAAAGTATTTTTTCCCCTGCTGTTCTGAATGCAGCAAGGCAAGAAGGTGACAGAGACTGCTTCCGGAGAAAATGCAGAGCAAGTTATTTATTGCTGAGTAGCATACTTGTATCAGATATAGTTTATAGTGGGAGAAAAACTTGGCAGTGCCTTGAAAGACTGTTGACTGCTAATGTTTGACTACTGTGAAGATGATTTAATACTTTGAAAACCTCTTCCCTCTCTTTTGAAGTTGGTTTATTTATTGCCCTATATTCTCTTTGTCTTGCTTAGGGGACAGTGTGTTAGATGCTGTCTGTGTTTGGCCAGTTGATGATTTTCTAATACCAGGATATGGAATGGAGCCTTCCTGGGGGATAAAATGTAACTGTAGGTAACTTAGGTTTGTCTATCTTTATGCCTGGGTAATAGAGATAGAGGGGTGATACGGTCATACAATGGCTTTTTGAGGGCTTCTGTGTTGATGCCAGTTGGTATGGATTGAGCAATCTCTGCATGTGGGACTGTGGTCTGTGCTTTAGCTGCAGCTGAGATAGGAAAAAAATGGTTGTGGATGGATCAAACCCTCTTGCACCAAGCAAAGATGAGTCAAGTGAGTTTGTACACGGCGTTCAAAGCTCTGGTCTCTCAACTCGCTGGAGGCAGTTCTGCTCCTGCAGCTTCATGAGACCTCACTGATTTCAGAGGGGTTTTGTTGAAGTGAGGTCTTCAGAGTGGGGCATTGGGTCACTGCATCCTGAAAGCAGCTTTTGTGTCAGTTTGACACCTGCCAGGTGACACATGATCTTGCCTTGAGTTGAGAATAAAATTGTAATGTTGGTGATGTGTGTGTTTGTCCTTCAGTGACCAAATTCCTGTGAAATACAGCTTGCCCAGATGCAAACAGTCTTAGAAAAGGCACACATTAATCTAGCAAGTTCTGTTCTCTGAGCCAAGACTGGGGCAGTGAGAGAGGGAGGTGCACGTAAGACACAGCGATGAAGATGTAGTGTATTTTGGTTCTTGGGGGACTCTTCTAAGTATTTTTGGCATAATCTGTTAAAATTTTGTTTCCTTTGAACAGGACTAGAAGAATAAAGAGAAGTTGGATTGATGAGAACTATAAGAAAGCATACAACAGTTTGGAATGGATTGATTTATGATACGTCTGATACGTGAGGGCTACATTTTGTGTCACTGTTGTCCAGCTGCTGCTGGAGTACTTCAGCTGACTTCATTGCAGCGAGCCCAGCAGACAGGTCCTCATCACTAGCAGAACATAAGCAAGTGTGATGCTGAAATGAGATGAGGCTCCGAAATGGAACTGTGGCCACCGTGTTAGTTTTCATCACTACTTTCCTCAGTTTGTCCTGGTATACTGCATGGCAGAATGGGAAAGGTAAGGAAAAAGCTCCAAAACTGACTGACCTTCACGTGGCTGCATTTCTGTGAGCTGCTGCTGTGTGTTAGCAATCTGTAAATTGCTTGTTGACTAGCTCTGCTATAGAAGGTACTGCCTTGGTGAGAAATAAACACTTGCTAATAAGTTCAGGAAAATTAACTTTGAGTAGTCCTCATTTAAAAAGGAAAAAAAAAAAAAGATACCTGAACAAAAACAAATGCTGCTCTTGGAGGAATGGGTTGGTCAAGGCTGAGGAGTTGTGGTTCAATTTTATTATTTTTTTTGTTTCCTGGTTTATGGTTGTTGGAGAAACATATGTTTGTTTTTGGTTGGTGGCTTATTTATTTTTTTCGTGTGTAACATATGGCCAATGGACCCAACAAGAGAATGTTATTTTTGGTGCTGCTTTCTGTCTTCCCTGGTGATTTACTGATGGCAGTGGCAAACTGCCAGTGAACACTGTTGAAAGACTTTTCTTGCTGTCTTTGAAAAAAATTTAAAATACTTTTTTTAAAAGTACCATGTAGAGAAGTAAAATAAAATTATCAAATCTACTAGATAATAGGAAATGTATCTATTAAAATAACATGAGCAATTTTTATAAAATACTTAAGTTACTGTTTTGTGTAGTAGATAGTAGACTTTTACCTGTTCATATATCTTTGATCTTACTGAACTCCCTGTGAACCCTGAAAAATTCAGGTTTTATGAGGGTTGTGATTGTTTATGAAAGTAAGATGATTTGGTTTTGTCCTTCAGTAAAGCAAATGATCTTGCTTAACAATATTTTCTAGAAGAAAGGATTGTTTTTTTTATTTTATAAACATCTGATCTCTTGAAAAATAGTAGACTGTGTCCTTCAGAGATCAAGTAATTTTAAAACCAATTTCATCTTCAGTGATTGTTTGTTGTGATTGTTCTGCAGAAAATATTATTTTCAGTTGTGCCTCAGGTCCAATTAGAAGAGGCTGAGGTTTTCCAGGAATACTGTCTGTTGTAGCATGGCCAACTTGTTACTCTTATTTAAGTATAAAAGAAGCAGATGAGTTCTGTGGCACACTGAATTTTTTTTCCATTGGGCACTTGTGCAAGAAGCAGATGCTTTGTGGTGTGATGTCTGCTGTAGCAGTTGGTTGGTAGGCTACCCTTCTGAATGCAAGCAGCAGGAAAAATGTCAGGTTCTCAAGGTTATGGTAATATATAGATTTTTTTAATTAGACAACAAAACTGTAGATGTGTCCAAGACAAGAAAAGGGTGTCTGAATAGTTCTTTCTTCATTTTGGCTAATGAAAACTATATACAAACTATATACAAATTCAGTAGTTATATTTTTACTAATTTCTTGCTCAAGAACCTTGTAAGAATTTTGCCTTCACTTCAGCAAGGACATATATCTATGAAATTCTTTCAGATTTTTTTTCTTTCTTACCTGATATGACTTACAGGTCTTGTTCTTTTTTGTCAAAGCATGACACAAAGAAAAGTCTCTGGTAAATTAACAAAAACCTGCTATTAGGAGAGTATATGATATATGGCAATTGCAACAATTTAAGCTTTTGTTAGTTAGACTGCTCTATTTTTTTATACTTTTTTCATCTGAAGGCTTAGAATCACTACTTTCTTAATGCTGATATAAAATATTTTGCGTTTATCTTCTTCAAGATCTTGCTGTTGAGCATTAAGATCATAATTTGTGAAATAAAAATCATTGTAACAAGGCATCAGTAATGTGTTAATTAAATCACAGTTATAAAACTAAAGTCTAAATAATACTGTTCAATGTTCAAGAGAAGTTTATACCTAGAATATTGTTTTTTAATTTTTTTCACAGGTTATTCAAAATCAGGACAGATTTGAATTAATTCAGTACCACATTTTCAATCAATGCACAATGGAAAGGTTTCAGAAACTGATGATAAATATTTGCTAAAGTTTTTTTTTTCAGTTTGATGTAATTTTATGGCCTTGTGGGATAGTATTTTAATTCATTAATAGCATTTTCATTATAAATTTTGGAGTGGCTAAGTTAGAAGCAAAAATAGCTTGCTGTTCCCATTCACTTAAACGCTGTAGGGTGTCACATTCTTCGATCATCATATTTTGTTTTTCATTACATTTAGATTCCTGAAGGTATTTGTCAGTCTTTGGACAGCAAATTAAATCTCCAGTTAGAAAGAAAATGTTATTTTGCACTTTCTTAAATAAAAAGCTACCCCCCTCAAATTGCCCAGTGATAACTAAAACAAATTCTGCTTTTTAAAGCAGAAGCATAATTGTTTTTTGTTTTGTTTTTTTTTTTACTACCCTAATCAGTTTTCAAGTGATTAATTTTAATTTAGAAACTAAGATCTTGGATAATTGTCACTTAAAATGCAGCATCATTTGTAGAATACCAATTAGACTGGGATGATATGATATTTTTGTAGATCATACCTTCCTCTAGTAAATATATGTAGTTTTAGTCTATGCAGGATAGGATTTAGACACTTTGGAGTGATACAGACTTTGGTACTATTTTAAAGCCCAGAAGTTTGTCTCAGCTGAACAATGCTTTACAAACTTTTAAGATATGCTGAGAAGTTGTCAGGAGCTGAGGGAAATACTCTGTTTGAAGTGCTGTTGCTGGAAAGAGCATGGCTGTATCTTACCCAGAGATTTGATTATGTGAATAATATTTCACAAGGCATATATTGCTATTTGCATGAAATGGCCAATTCTATGATTTTTCTTTTAAAATAACTGTGTTTGAAGAAGGTTGACTAAAATATCTTTGGTCATTGGAAAGAGTCTTCAAAATTAGTCCAAGATCTTTGTTGCTTTCTGGACTTCATGCAATGTGTGGAAGCACTGGTGTTGTGAGGAAGCAGTACAAGCCCTGAATGCACCTGGGAAAGACCTCTCCTGGGGGATTCTTGCAAATCAGTTGAAAGACCACTTTCCAAGGTTTAAAATGGCCTGTGGTTAGCATGAACAAAGTACATGTTGGAAATGGAATCTCAAAAAATGCTGATTACTGTGGTGTGCAGAAGAAACACTTTTAAAGGATCTGCAGTCGCTTCACGTTCACAGTTAGTTCAGTGTAAGATATCCTTGAGTTCCTCCTAAAACCAAGCTTTTATGCAACAAATAACTTTATGCTTAATACCATCTCTTCTGACTGAATCATTTTTTCTGGTACTCCTGACCTTCTCAGGGTCACTGGTCTTCACCAACTCGTTTGTGAGCTCTAGAAATGTGGTAGGTTTTTTACCCTCAAGGCACTGCTCTTAACCAGTACAGAACAGTACTGCATACCTATTAGACCAGTCACAAAATTCACATCAAAGCAGTTGTATGCTATGTAAAGTGTGTAGTCTTAATGCTTTGTTCTTTAATGTGACTGTTAGTCTGAGTACATAATGTTCCAGGAAGGGCCCTATGCTCCATAATGCTAAAGAACCTCCTCTTCTTGGATCAGTAAACTTCCCAATGGCTGTGGAAATTGGGAAGGAAGGTAAATAACTTTACTGAATTAGTACAGGCATGGTAGGATGGAATTCAGGTATTTTTTCTTTTAAAGTATGTGACTTTTATTCTCGGTCAAAGACAGTTGTTGGTAGTGTCTTGCATCACTTCAAGTAGCCAAATATCTCCTAGAAGTGTTGAGAACAGGTATTGCAATATGTGTTTTGAAAATCTGATGCAATTTAACCCTTCAGAATTGGTCAAACTATGTAGTTTTCACAGCACCCTGAAACCATTAATGTATTTCATCATTCTTCCTTAATGAAGAGGAATTAGTTGAAGACCTTCTGGTTTTCAATTCATCCAAGGGTGTTGTCATAACTGCAGGATTTCCTCACTGCATGGGGTTGGCTTATTTTGGTACACCAATACAAACTTTTGAGATATTTATGTAGCATCCTGGTTCACTCAACATTCACTCATGCTTAAGTAATGATGGTTGAATGTATTTTCTTTTAAGCATGAAGTTTTCTCTTATTTGGAGAGAAAATGGCCTGGGCTATATAATAAAAATGTCATCTCTCTCCTCTGTCTGTTTTCACAAAATTAGAATTGCCATACTGGTTCTCAGCCACAATAATGGTAAGTGTTCAAAAACATCTAAACTTAGCAAGGATAACAAAACCTAACTGAGACTAAAACAAAAATCCTCAGCCTGTGGTGGCTAATTTTGGAGTAAGAAGCAGGAATATTTATCCCCAGAGGAATAAGAGTCCTACAGGAAGAACCTCAGAGGAAACAAGGCAAGGAGGACAGAATCTGTTGTATCTGTCTATCTGTCTTCCCCCCTTGGCAGTGGTTATACAATATTTTCATTAAGAAAAGGTGAGAAATCTGAGAGATACATGTATTTTGCAACTATAACCCACCTTAGTTTCTACAGGGATCCTAAGAGAAGCTGTTTTGCAGGTAAATGCTGCTACAGCCTTCTGATTGTGTGTTCTTATTTTCAGAGTTAGATACTCATTTCCCACTGATGTGTGAGTTAAGACCAACCAACCAAAAACGTTAAATGGACTACAAACTGGCAGGAGTGAAGGCAGGGGAAGGGAAGGGATGGGCTGGGAAAGTGCTTATAACAATTTATGCCAGTTTGGAGAAGAGGGGGTTCTTTCTTTTCTGTTAAATAGAAGGGAAATGTTGGTTTCCTTTGGAAATTCTGTTGCAGATCTTCCAGGAGCTGAAATTAAAGGAAATAAGAGTTTCCTTTTTCTTTCTAGCACCAGCATATGAATGTTGTTCTGTTCTTTATCTAAAATACACTTTAAGATTGTTTTCACCAAGCAATTTGCCTATAGCTTACTGATCCTAAAAATAGTTGAATTTTATTAAAGCTAATCAAGAATGTAGGTTTGGTTTGGTTACTGAGAGTCCTGTTCAGGTAGTGAACACCCTGTCACAGGTGAATAGTACAGAATAGCTGAATAGCTGTCAGGTGGGACAGTGTTTGGGTCTGCAGCATCTTTGTGTCTGTCTTAGGACTGCTGCAGGAGAACTCCTCTGGCACCAGTGATTTCTGGAGAACTACAGTGAAAAGGGGTTTTGCAGCACTTCCTTGTCCCTTGTGTTTTTTGTAACCTGCTAGCTAGGTTAGCTCATCTGTTTATGGGATTATAAAATTTGGTTGCTACCAGGGTATTTAATAGATTCTGGCTTAGCCAACATCTTGAGGTACTGCTCTTGATTACAGCCTAGTGTCAGAGTTGGGGAAAGCCCATGCTTCTGCTCAGTGTACCTTCTTGTAATGCTTCTTCAGCCTGAGTTTTCCATGCTTCCATGAGCTATCCCCTTTTACATCCAGCCAAATAAAGAATGCCTGCTTCTTAATGCTACATTAGTGTTAAGGAGTTTTATTTTTACCAATTTTTGGTAACAACTCCAAAATGCTGGTTGCTGCTCACATCCAGAGACTATTGAGACTATCAGGGGTGTTATTTAGCCAAGCCAGGAAAGACAGTTGCATCTGACACAGCTGCTCATACCTTACTATAACATTTCCAAGTGAGTAAAAGGGGCTTTGCAATGATCTGTCCTTTTTTGATGGTAGTTGAGATTTTCCTAAGTGAATCTAGATGATTAGAGGCATAGAATTCTTACTGGATTTCAAACAGCATCATGATGGGAGGAGCAACAAAAGTAGAAAAAGAGGTTGAAGTTTAAAATTGATTAGGCAAATTGGAGACTGAGTCAGGAAGTGGGGTGAATGGTGGGTTGAAGGTAGGTGAAAGTGCCCCGGTCAAAACATGGGGTACAGTAAAGAAAAAGAAAATCAAATGTGTACATGAAGAATTGGGAAGAAATTTGATGTTGGCATTATACGTAGGAATGACAGTCATGCTACGTGTGACTCATCACATTATTGCAGAAAACAATAGAAGCTGAACAAAAAAGAGGTTTAAGGAAATACATATGAAGTGTACTGCTCCAGCAAGACACAGGAAGTCGTCTTTTGCTCTGCTTTGTACTGTGTCTGCTTCAGGATGGTGCACTGGAAAGAAAGTAGATCCATTAGGTGGGGTTCAAAGAAGCAACAGGTGATCAAAGATCCAGAAAGTCTACCCTGTAAGGGAAGGGTCAGTGTCTTGACATACCTTACCTTAAAGGAAAGATGTGCGGAGAGAGACAGGAAGATAATATTCAAATATTTTAAAAGTTCTTGCCAAGAATTTCTTGTCAAAAAAAGAAAAAAGAAAAAAAAGACATAATCTATTGTTTGTGACCATAGTGACTAACAGGATGTAAGGGACTGAAATTGAATGGGAGAGGAAGGTTCAATAGTGGAGTATAGTTACATACTAGAGTAGATTGCTGGGGAGGGATTGGTGGTGAAGAATTTCCATGTAGGCGGTTTCAAGAATAGTTAAGCCAGCAGTGACAAGTAAATGGTACCATAATTGGTACCAGTAGAGATTTGGGCTAACACAAAAAAGAGTGAGTTATACTGATTTTTAAAGTCAATATGACACTTCCAGAATAAATCTTAGCTAGGGAAGACCTACAGCTGGCAGGAATGCTCTAGCTTTGATGTAGCGATTGTGGTAACATTAGTGTTGAGCGGGGGATTGGGCTGGGTGACCCCCAGAAGACCCTTCTAACCTAAATTATATTAGTTATTCTTTGCATTTGCCAGGCTTATCTCTCCTTATGCCAAGAGCAATACAACAGTGTGTTTCATTACTAAATAATATTGATGTTTGCATGAGATATGTGAGAGTTGCCCTTTGTTATAATACAATTTGATCCCTTAAAATACATAAAATATTTGCTTGTATTTTAGCAGATTCCCTTATCTGTTTATTTTAGTCTCTCACTGTTATTAACAATAAACAGTCACTTCTATAGCTAGGAGCCATGAACATACTGTTTTAGAAAAACATCAAAAAAGGACTTACTTTTATTTTCAAGTGTGATTTTTTTTTTCCTTTTCTTTCCCTCACTCTCACAGTACAGAGTAGTATCTTACTCAGTAACCTTTTTCCTGCTGTGTAATTATGACTTTATTTGCTGCCAGGATAACAAAAAATCCTTTTTCATTATTGATACAATCTTTAGGACTGGAATTGTGAAAGTTGTTTCTTTTTAAGATGAGACGCTAGTAAGTCTGTAATTTTGTTTATAATGCACTATGCTTTGCTTTCCTGAGCATGGCAGAAAGTGAATAGAAAGCAGTTTCCTTGCTCACAGTGCAAGGCTTTATTCCAGCTAGTCTCTGCCTAAAAAGCAATTACTCTGCAGTATTTTGGAGTTGTGCTTCCAGCTGTTTTTCTGGTTGTCTCCTCAGCTTTCATGCAGCTTTCTGCCTATTCCTGTGGGTGCTTCCCACAGATGCACCACCCATCTATCTAACTGTGAACAACAGAACCCCCCTTTTTTGCTTGTGATAGTATCTAATTTTACTATGTAATGATCAAAAAAAATTTAAAAGTTTTCAGTGCCTATCAAGCATAAATTTTGCTATAGTAGCCTGCAGATATGTTGTGGTCTTATGTATCGATGCTATGGACATGTAAGTTTCCTCAGACAGTTCAGAGATGGGCTGAACTACATCTTTTTCCCATTACAAATTACTAGTGAAGTACTTATGCCAATAAATAGCCCTCATACTTGGTTGCACAGCCCTTGGAGACAAACTCTAGAGGTACTGTTAGAGAGAGATTTGAATAAACCAGATGTGATGGGATTACATTTGACTTACAAGGCTGTTGTTAATTTGCAGCAATATGTGAGCATGATGAAGCTTTGATCCTGAGTTGCTTGCAGGGAGGACAAGTTAGAAAGAGTATGTTCTCAGAAACAGTTTGTTCAACACAGTTGTCAAGGCACAAAGAAACGAGGAGCGTCAGCAACCTCAACCCGCTAGCGTGTGTGGAAACAATAACCAGACTTCCGCAATGACTTCAGTTTTGTACCCAGGCTATTAAGAATTTCTGAAAATTTCAGCTCTTAAAATAGTGCTGTTAACTTTGAGGTTGTAACACTCCTCTGGCCAGTAAATTTTGCTAGATGAATTTTCTTCTCATGTATTACTATGTTTAACATTTGGCTACGGATCAATCATTACTAGTCTCTTCTTAGTTTAGTAAGCTGGATTTTCTTTCTGTAGTTCCTGCCTTGTATGTATGTTTGTTTCTGAGAGGAGAGAAAGGAATGGTTTAAAGTAAGAGCATCTTGATTTACATGTACAGAAGCTCACTGAGTTACTGACAGTTCTGTAGTAGAAACAAATCGCGTTAAAGTGTTTGGAAGCTTTCATGTTGTCAGAAATAGTTGTTTTTTCTGTGTTCTACTTTGCTGTGCTTTGTTTCCTTGCCACACTGGACTCTTAAATTCATTATACTGAGAATATTCAGCATCCTAACCCTCAAAAATCTTGGCTTCTGAATGTTCAAGAGTATGTGAGCATATTAATGTGATAATTCTTGGACAAGCTTTTAGACATACACATGGGTTTTCCTGGACAAGGCTTCAATTTCTTCTCAGAAATTTTGTCTGGGCA
This sequence comes from Trochalopteron elliotii, assembly GCA_024734555.1. NCBI lineage: Eukaryota > Metazoa > Chordata > Aves > Passeriformes > Leiothrichidae > Trochalopteron > Trochalopteron elliotii. Next base: position 2,600,329 of record JANPWX010000052.1, read on the forward strand.
TAAATCCCTTCAGATGCAGAGCCTGCAGCCTGGATGGGTGGGTGCTGCTGCACCGGCATCCTGTTGCTGTGAGGCTACTGCATGACCAGAAATTCCAATTGTGTGTGCACAGTAGGTGACACTTTTGGGAAGTTTTATGTAAGTGCATATTTGTGATAAGTAGTTGCTGAGCAATTACACAATAGTGCTCAAGTCCATGTGCGTTTGGGATGTCTGAGAGGGGTCAGCCACTCAGTTACTGCACAGTTGGTTGGTGTATGTGCTGTGAGTCACAATCTGGAGGATGTGTGGAGGTGTGTGTGTTGTAGTTTGTTTGCGTGGAAGCATCAGGGATAAACATTTTTGCTTTGCATGAGGGTTGTTTGTGCTCTCTGTTGATGAGAGAGGCTCTGGAAGAAATAGGGGAGACCTTTCTGGAATTCACATGTATACATACGTGCTGGTAGAATAACTGCTTTCTTGTAGGTAGAGTTGGCTCCTTCAGGTCAGGGCTCATTTTCCCTTGTTCTCCTTCACATTGCTTTACTGAGAAGGCAGTTGTATAGAATGCAATTTTATATTATACAAAGACCCTGAAAAAAGGACTAATGCTTTACTCTGTATTTGAAGTATGTTGCTTTAGACCTAACTGTATTTAACTCAGTTTGAGGGAAGTGTTTAACTTGGAATGAGCTGTAACTGAATGGAAGACTTCTTTTGTTGTTGCGTTTTGGGGATCCAGCAATTAGTTGAATTGGGTTTTGTGGTATTTTAGCTACATGTGAGGTGATCAAAGGTTTGAATTGGGTGAAGCTGAGAATTTAGCTTAGATTTTCTTACACAAGACAAAAATTGATGCTAGGGCATTCACAGAATGTTTGTATATACTGTAGTAAGGGTTTTAAGTTGTTTTATGTGCAGTTGTAAGATATCCTAACATCTCGGATATTGAATATAGGACGGCTTTTTAAAAAAATTGCATTTAAAACATGCCGCTGTATCCTCTTTTTCCCTCTGTCACTCCTTTATAATACTGTTTTAGTCTGGCTTGGTTCAAATTTACTGCAGAATACAAATTAATGTTGTATTCCTCTGAGTTTGGAGGAATACTCTGCTGCCACTGCTCACGTTCTGCTAACTGCGTGGGTGCAGAGCTGCTGCAGCACTGCTGCTGCTAGGGGTTAAAGGCAGGTGCTGTTGAGGGGTAGCAGGTCTGTTATGTATGGGAAGACATACACAGGGAACAACATTAGAACTTGTGTGTGCTTGGGGTGGATGCTGGTTTTGAGGGCTGGGGCAGAGCAGCAGAGGGTCTTGGGGTGTGGAATAGAGTCTTGGGAGAGAGCAGGGGCTGCTCTGGCAGAACTTCCTGTAAGTGAGGAGGGGTGGAAACTGCTGTAGGAAATCAAATCTGTGAAGCTTGTGTGGATGCAGTACCTGTGTTTGAGTTTGGGTGTACCCTCCCCTCCTCACAGTCTTGGTGCTCTCTAGGCACACAAACTTACCAGAGTGCCAGGTAAGCGAGATGGCTTATTTAAAACTCAAGCAGGCATTTATATGTAGATTGTATGCCTTAGTTTTTGATTTTTCATGATACTGCTGATTTAATCCTTCGAAGTGTAAGGCATACTGCTTGTGATTGTGTTCACAACACAGTCATATTATTGTACTTGGTAATTTTTTTAATTAGTGGTGAATAGCTCTCCAAGCTTGGCAAGAATCCGTGCTTCAGCTTTTTGCTTTTGTCTGTACCTGATGCTGTGGTACATCCCAACTTTTTGTCCATGCTGTTGTCATTGTTAAATCTGCCATAGAAGAAGAAGGCATTAGAGGCTAGTTGGCTTTGTTGTTTATTGAGACATTATAGATGCATTTTTCAAATGGAAGTTAGATGTAGGAGTTTGTTGTTAGGTTAGGTTGTTATACTAAAGGGGAGTGTTGCCATTTGTGTTGTTTAGGTGGAACTGCAGAGCATGTGGCTGATGCAGTTGACTCTACCCTTCATTCTCAAAAAAAAGGCTTTATAGCAAATTGATTTATGTAACACAATAATGGTATGAAAGTAACAGGACACTTAATAAAAACTTCTATGGCTTTATTGATTTACTTCTTTCAAAATGAAAAACTGAATTTTGCATCCAATTTTGGCAATGCCAAAATTTTTTGGGAATAAATCTTTAACAAAACACAAAGTCCTTCCTGTAAGGAAAGTAAAAACTTTTTTCAGTTAATCTTTATTAAGACTATGCTTCTTAGAGCTCTCCTTCTATGGGAGCAATTACTACACTGTGCTAGTTCTTCTACAAACTCCTTGTTTCCCTGTTGCAGAAAGGATCAATATGAAAATTATAATTTTATTCAGAAATGTTAACCCATTTGCAATACAGATGGTGCCATATTTCTCAGTGTTGTTGTAGCATCACAGTATTCAATAATACTGATGAAGAGTACTATACTGGAAAAAGAATTTAAAATATGTAATTAGCACAGTGATTTGGAAACTTTAAACCAAAATACTGATTTTCTGCACTGAGTGTTTTGGAGACTCTACTTGTCACCAAAAACATGTAAAATTTCACCTTCTTATACCTTGTGGGACACACATTCTAATGGCCTTAGTCAAGTCTAACTCGAAGCTCAGTAGCGCCTTCTCTAGCCTTGTGCAAACATCTTTGTTACTGTTTCAAGACCATGGTTTTCCTGTTTGCCAGGCAACTGAGATCAGCTCAGTTGATCAGAGCAGGGTGCCAGTAACTCCCCTTCCAGCTGGGCCTTAAACATTTCCTGAGGTGGGGCATCCACAACTTCTCTAGGCAACTTGTTCCAGTGCTTCACAACCTTATAGTAAAGCATTTCTACCTTGCATCTAATCTAAACCTACCTTTTTTTCAGTTTGAGGCCATTTCCCCTTTCCTATCGCTCCGAGCCATTGTAAATGGTCCCTCCCCAGCTCTGTCATTGGCTCCCTTTAGGTACTGGAAGTGCTCTAAGGTTTCCCTTCCAGGCTGAACAGCCCCCAGCTCTCTCAGCCTTTTCTTCATGGGAGAGGTGCACCTCTGAGCATCTTCATGACCCTTCTCTGGACTCACTCCAACACGTCTGTGTCTTTCCTGTGCTGGGGACCCCAGAGCTGGATGCAACAACTCCTGGTGGGGTCTCACCAGAGCTGAGAAGTGGGGCAGGATCACCTCCTTGCCCTGCTGGCCACACTGCTTTTGGTGCAGCCCAGGACACAGTTGGCTTTGGGGACTACATGTGCTCATTGATGAGTCCTGTTGAGCTTCTTGTCAACCAAAAGTCCCAAGTGCTGCTTCTTAGAGCTCCCCTCAATCCATTCTCCACCCAGCCTGTGCTTGAACTTGGGATTGCCATTACCCAGGAGCAGGACCTTGCACTTGGCCTTGTTTTATGTACTTCATGAGGTTCACTTGGTTCCATGTCTCAAGGCTGTCCAGGTCCCACTGGATGGCATCCCTTCCCTCCAGGCCATCAGACACCACACAGGCTGGTGGTGTTGGCAAACTTGCTGAGGGTACAGTTGGTCCCACTGCCCTTGTCACCAACAAAGATGTTAAGAAGTGCTGCTCCCCACACTGACCCCTGAGGGGACCCACTTGGACACTGAGACATTGACTGCAGCTCTGACTGCAACCATCCAACTAATTCCTTACCCACTGAGTGATTCATCTGGGAAATCCACGTCTCTGCTGTTTGGAGACAGGGATGTTGTGCAGTGTCAAATGTTTTGCACAAGTCGTGCTGTTTGCAGGAGGTGAGAGTTAGAGGTTTAGAGGAAGCTTGAATGATTACCAAATTGGTCATTTTATGGAAACTTGTCTTCTCTTTCGAATCCCTTTTCCAGTTTTAACTTAACATGTCAATGACAAGGAGAATCAAACCCCTACTTCCATGAATTCTGTTACAGCAGAGAATGTTATGTTAGTGAATGGAATTTAGAAGTTCAGTGGGTTATAAAAAGTGGTATGCAGAGGAATATTTTTCCTTAAAATAAAAAACCACAAAAGAACTCCCCAGGAATTTGAGACCACTAGATAGCATGATATCTTAATATAGGTATATGTGCTTGTTTGTAAAAGGTAGCTGAAAGTATTATTGTCTGATTGGGATCTGAGGAGAAACATGAGATGTCACAGATGACTTGTAGTCAAACTGACTCTAAGAGGTCAGATGACCTACAGGGTAATTACATTGGTTTACATGGTCAGCAAATCTGTAAGTATTTCAGGTGAAGGGGTTGTTTCTTTAGCTCTTTTAACAGATATGAAAAAAATGTGTTGTATCAAGGTTAGGTTTTGTTGTTATTTTTAATGTTGAAATTATGATACCATGCAGAGATGCTGATTATAAAGCCACACGCTGCTCAGATCAGATCAATGGTTATGGCTTCTTTGGTATGTCCTGTTAGGAATGAGTGTAATTAGCTGCTATGTGGTTTTTAGAAGATACTCTTGTTCATTGGTAGCAATAAAATGTATGTATATACATCTAAACTAAATGATGGAAGCAAACATAATAAATGAATGTGACATGTATGCTTAATACATGTGTTTCTGCAGAAATGTAGAATGGATTGTTTTATTTTAGTATGTTAAAAAAGCAATAGAAATGTTTCTTTTAGCTAATATACTTCAGTCCTTCACTGTTGCCAAGAATGCAGGCTAGCTATTGACCTGTCCTGTATCTTAAGTGTGTTTCAGTGTTGTGGTTGTAGCGTTTGCTTAAGCTGGAGCTTTGTGCTTGCTTGAGCAGTATAGTTACAGTCTTGTTTTTATTCATCAGTTAGTCTGAAAAAATAATTGTGACATAATGATCTTCGTAAAAGCTGTTACTGTAAATTGTGTTTTTGAGGTAATGCTGTGATGTTGTTGAAGGTTTCCTAGTTTTTTTACACTGCTGTACACTCTAAATCTTGTGCAGGACATGTCAGAAATGTCAGTGGGATGTTTCAATGACAGTTACTTGAAGATAATTTTTTTTTCACTGGACAGTAAAGAGTGACTGTCCAGGTTACATGAATTCAATGCTTTGTATATGCAGCTGAGCCTTTTTTAAATCAATTTCTTGAACTGAACTCTTTGTGCAATGAATGTCTGCAATAAAAGTTGCAATAATTTTTGTTCTGCTTTGCTTCTTGGGAATAGAACCTATGAAGCTTTTCTTTATTCCTTAGTGTTTCTGTTCAGGGACAGGGATGTGTTAAATACTGATTGCTTATTGTGAAATAGATTTAGCACATGATATCAGTGATATTTTTATATCACTTTTCCCTTAATGAAGAAATGCCAGTAGAGGTGACTGTACTTCTTAGCACGGGGAATAAAGTAAGAACCAAGTAGCTGGAACCTAAAAAGCCCTGAGGTTTATATTCATCCACAGAGTGTTGGGCAGTGTTGTTTACTAGTCATGGAAGTGTGAATCCTAGTGAAGTTAACAGTCAGATCAGGACAAATAATTTGCAAATGTGCGATTTCTTTTGTTTTGGAGGGGTTTTTTTTGGGAGGGGGTGGGGTTGTGGGTTTTTTTTTCTTTGAGGTTTGTTTTTTTGTGGTTGTTGTTTGGTTTGGTTTTTTTTGTTTGTTTGCTTGCTTGCTTTTTCCCCATCACTGTAGCTTGCTGTTCTCTGCTTTAAAAGAAGACCTTCAGCTCAAGTGGTACCAATAACTCTTCTCAAACAAGTCATGTGTTTAATTATCCTTATTGTCTGAAGTCAGTGCACAGACAGAACACCATATGCTTCTGTTGACTTGACCTCCTTATTTGTGGTTGTCTGGATTTTCTGATACATTATTCTTTTTATTCCTTGTGTCCAAAGGAACATTCAGACTCTGTCAGCCCTCTTCAGGTGAGATTTGAATGTGGTGTCATACTGGATTTTATAATTGATTTGGAAATCTTCTGAATTGTGACCTTTCTCTATTGAACAAATTATATCTACAGGCAAAGGTGTGCAATTGCATCTGGAGACATTTGAAACTGTTCCTAACTGTTCTATCCAGCTATGAAAATACTCCTTAAGTAAATAATTCATTAGTTGTTACAAATCTTGTTTGGCTTCTTTGGCTTTTTAATTTCTTAGGATATTTGTTCCTCTAGAAAAATGTTGTATTCTGTGACTTTTTAGAAAAAAATCAAACATGTACTGTTTCATGCTTCCATTTTGATTAGTAAGCTACATCGTTCTTAGTATATTTGTATTAAAGATGGAAAAAAATGGGGGGGAAGCAGATTCTCAGATCAAAAGACTATTTACGAGAAAATTAATTCTGAAATTTACAGTTCAAAATAGAAAGGTTTTACCAGTTGATATGACAAAGGATCATATTAAGATTGCTTAAAAATTTTTAGAGAAAACAACTTCAACTCCTGCTGCAAAGGAATGTTTAAACAAAAGTATCGAGACTGAGACTGGATCAGGTCCTGAAAGTTTCTAAGTAAGCACTTCTGACTTGTTCTCGTGCACTAAAATTGGAGAGAACAAAAACCACTTATTTGTTAATAGAGATCACAGAAGTGTGAAATGTGAAAAAATTGCAATGAGAAATTAAGTAATTAGAATTATTTGAGTTATTTTTTTTACCAAAGTTAGGAAAACGTGCAGAATCTTCCCTCAAACACAAGCTGTTGTTCACAATGAAAGCTACTTGAATAAGCACTTTTCAAAATGCATGCAGTACTAATAAGTACATTTCTATGTGGAAAACGAGGGCAATAAATAATAGTTCTGATGGATTGTTTTGGGAGATTGAAATAGTGAATTGCTGAAATGACCCATCAGTTTGAATAACAAGATTAAGGATAAAGAAATTACTTACCCACTTGTTTTCCTGCATCTTGATTTTGTTTGTTTCCCGATGCAGAAAATGTTTTGTCATGATTAGTAGGATGTATTTTTTTTGTAAATCATCTACTATATTTTCCTGTCTTTAATTTCACAGAGTATAATACTTGCAAAAAATTGCATATTCTCTAATCCCTTCAAAATAATAAAATAGCTTTATGAATAGGCATAGCTACAAGCTCTGTAACTAAAAAGGCCTACAGAATCAAGTGTTCAGAGAGGACTGATAAAATTTGACCTTGAGCAGTTTTCTTAAGAGCTTTTATTTATAGCATGTCTTGTTGTTAGCCTTTACAGTATACTGCTTTATTTTTATTTACATGGTTGATTGCTTTACTGCTTTGGATTTTATAACTCATCATAGCTTGTTTATAAAAGGTTTTAATTTCACTTTAGGAGCAGGGAAGCTAATTAGCATTTGTTGAGTAGTCATCCATGGTAATACATTGTAACATTTCAAGGACACCATATATCAGCTTTTAGCCAGTTTTGAGACAAGTCAGAATCTGATTTGTGAACACGCTTGAGGTTTAAACTTTGGGGGCAAATTTTGTTAACACCTTCTTTACTCTTCACTGTTTGACATTGCTGATTATAAATATGATTTGTGCCTATGTGCAGGTTTTGACACTTGATAATTGGCTCAGCTTGCTACAATGTTTTGCTGGTTTTGTAAGTCGAAATGTCACAGGAGGATTCTGGAAAATCTTTAGTATCTCTCTTGTGTGGACATAGCTTTTTTTTCTGTGCCTGTGTGATTGGTTTGACAATTCCTCTGCTTGCCTCCCATCGGTCAGACATTTGAGAATGCAGTGCTTCGTTTGTGCCTTGTGAATATCTTCTGAGCTCTGGAGTCACTTCCAAAGGGCAATGGAAGCAATGTTTATGCTATCTCAGTAAATGCCATTTTTTGTCTGTGCATCTTGTGGATATTGGATGACTGTACAGTGCAGTAAGAACAGAATTTTGTATCACACTATTTTGGTAATTCTATTTGCAGTTATATTTTGCAAAACCTGTGCTAAAGAGAAAGAGTAGCCTTTGTCAAAAAAAGTGTCAGTTTTAAGATGAAGTGTAGAATTACTTAAGTGCTAGCATAATAAAAATTTTATTTTATATACTAGAGAAATTCACTTTTTTTTGGCTGACAGTGGAAATAATTTAGTCTGCCACATATTAGCATAGCAGGATTTTAATTTACAAGGATATCTGCTTTTAAGAGGTGAAGATGAGTGTTTTATCAGTAATGGTACAAATGTGATGGCTTGTAAGGTACTTGGGTATTATGAACCAAGCATGGTCTAAAACATTCTTCTTGCTTACATCTGTGGGATTGTAGTGCAGGCCCATGCAGGTATCATCATGACTAATGATACTGATTTACTTGATACTACAGCTTCACGGATCACACAAAACATCTGAACTGATTTTACGGGAAGTGCAGACCTTAATTTTTATACCTCATGTAGCTCAAACAAAGAAATGTCCCTGTAAGAGCCGTTCTAGATCGAATTGGCTGGCATGCTGACAAATCCCTAATTTACTGAAGAGTAACCTCCTCTTGCCTCACCACTGACTCTGTATGAAACCCAGTGTAGAAGCCTGCTGTTAGTTAAGACCTCTACTCCATATCAACCTGTAAACTGATCAACATCCTTGATGGGAGTGTAATGAATTAATACATGAAGCTTATTAGTGTCTCTGACCCATGGCATGATGGTAAATACTGTAGGGTTTTTATAATGGGAGTAAATGAGTTGTAGAATAACTAATCACAGAAATACCTGAATTAACACTTACTACAGTGTGTTCTCACAGATTCAAACATTTATTTAATGGCATTTTAATAACTCTTCAACAGTGCGTACAGAAAAATGAGGCATTTGCTGCAGAATCTTTAACTTGCAAAAGCTGAAAGGGTTGTCATTAGAGTGGGCCATGAATGGATACACTGGCCAATGCAGGAATGTTGCCAGTGATACACTGTTGATTTGAATAATGATTTAAAATTTCCCCACTTGGATAGAGGAAAAGTCCTGTTGTGTCAGGTATCTGTTCCTTCTCTAGGTGTTCTGCTTATTGAGTATTTGTGTACAATGATTTGTTGTCAACCAGAGCCTTTTGTCTTTGTCCTGTTGTTGTTTAATGAGAAAAGGGGGTGAGGTTTCTATGGTTCAGTTGGATAAGGGCAGAAAATATAAATCAGGCCTACAATTAATTGGCAAAGCTAAGCCCTCTGTGCTTGGCTTGCTGTCTTTTTTGAGTGCCAAATCTATGGCTGGTTACCTTTTTGTCTGTGTGGCAGATCCATCACTTTGGGTGTTTAGATGGTTTGGAGTTTGAAGGAAAGCTCAGCTGCCTGCTTGTGATATGGGAGGGCCATAAAGCTTTTCCTGATCTTGTCTAATGCATCTGTCTTTGGTACAAACAGCCATGTTAATACAGAGCTCTTGAGTAAATTATAGCTTATCTTATATTTATTTATGTGAATGCAGCCACCTTAGTTCAACAATCTTAGTTCAATGTGTTCAATTTTCAGTTGTGAAAGTGGCCTGTGATTTAACGTGTTTGGGAGCCTGTTTGATTGATAAGTTAAATAACAGCTTGCAAAGCTTTCATACTGCTTTTTATGTTGTAGACTGTAGTTATTTTAGCAGACAGTCAAGGCTTTCCTTGAGGAATAATGACAATACTGAGAATTGCCGAAACATTCTTGGGTTGTGAAAGGGTCTTCAGGCAATTCTGTTTCCTTTTACAAGTACACACTCCACTCAGTTTAGAAGTGCACTCAAATAGTTTCTTCATAAAGTTTTCATGTTAGAATACCATAGACTGTTTCAATTGGAAGAGAACTACAGTGGTCATCTAGTGCAGCTGCCTGTCCACTTCAGGGCTGACCAAATGCTAAAGCACGTTGTTAAGGTCATTGTCCAAATGCCTCTTAAACACTGACAGGCTTGGGGTGTCAAAAAGTCTAACTTTGCTAAAAAAGTAACATGAACAAAAAACTAAGCTGTTGATGACTTTTATTGACTTTGAAACTGTATACCCTTAAAATTGCTTTGATGGAGTTTCCACAGTATTTTTTCTGTCTTGTTGTTCAGTAGATATTTCATTTTGAATTAGAATACAGCAAGTGTTCTGACAGTGTTGGTAATTTACCTGCAATTCAGATTTATGCTATTTCACTTGAGCTGAAACGCTATTTCAGTTGAGCTGAAATGCTCTGCAAAATGCTTTTCTAAACTCAAACTACTGCCTGTTTTCTTATTCCTTTACTTTGATGTCCCTTTTTATCTCAAGGGAAAGCTCTTTGCTGCTACAAAAAACAGGGCTTGAAGTACATAAAAAGATTTTTCAAGAAGTACAAAAGCCCAAACTAAGAAATTAGATGCATGCTAAGATGTTCACAAACTCCATGTTTTAAAATTGAATATTTGTTCAAATATAGACAACTCTTAAGCAAGTTAGTAGTCAAGATTGTCTATGGCTAAAAGGAGAGTGGACTGCGTTTTTAGTTTTGGGTTAGTGGTATCCTTTTGGAATAACTTGTTTTTAACAGTTACTTAGTAGGAGAACCGTAAATAACCCAGAGGAGACTGAGAGCTGAGATTTCATCTCTGGCTAAAACCTGGCAAACCACTAGAGTTCAACTGAATTTTCACTTTCCAAAATACTGCATTGACTTTGAAGTGAGCTTGTCTAAGTTCTAGGTTCTGCATATTTAAGAGAACGTATTGCAACAAAGGAAGAAGGTTGACCAAGTACCGGTTTAGTTGACATAGTGTTGGGAGAACAGCACAGCATCTGGCCACCTAAAATATTTAGGCTTTAGCTTCTGGAGTTTTGCTGAACCAACCAGAATTTAGGAGAAAAATGATGAGAACTGAAAGTATTAATTCTTCAAGTAATTTCTTAACAAGATATTTATTTTATGTGATCTTTCTGGCTTCCAGAGAAAAGAGTGGAAAATCTTCTCATTTCAATGTAAAATAGTACATTATTCTTAAATAAAAATATGCTCATACTGGAACATATTTTGGAGCAATAATTTGAAATTATTGGAGTCTTCAATATTGGCTATCACTGCTGTTATAGGGGTGTTATGTTTGTCAGAGAACAGACAAGCAGCTATGTTTGGGGTTCTTTCCTCAGTGTTCTAAGGCGCATAACTTACTGTCTGAATTCCTTGTTCTGTTTTCTTAAATAACTCTAGATATCAGTATGAGAATAAAAAGAGAATTAATAATCCTGTAGAAAAAGAATCTTTTTTTACTGATGGTGATCACTGACCTCTGTTTTCTCTGTGATTTTAGGTTCAGTACTCTGCTTTTTACTGTAACAGCAATCTAAAAAAGTGTTTGCATACTTCTGGACAAGAAATCAATTCAATTTCTTTTGGTTTTGGAGAAATCTCTGAGTAATAAAACACTAAAGGATCAAATGTATTTTGAAAATATCAGGTTCACTGTTGACTTTTTTGTATATACAATGCTTGCAAGTCAACTTATCCAGAATAGGATATCTCAATTGGAAGGGATCTCCCAACAATCATTTAGTCCAACTGCCTGACCACTTCAGGGCTTACCAAAAGCTAAAGCATATTATTAAGGGCATTGTCTAGATGCCTCCTAAATACTTTATACTCTCTAGGAAACCTGTTCCAGTGTTTTACCAGCATCTCAGTAAAGAACTGTTTTTTAATGTCCAATCTAAACATCCTTGGCACAGCTTAGGACCATTCCCATGTGTCCTATCCCTAAACACGAGGGAGAAGAGCTCCACACGTCCATCTCCAATTCCCTCCCCCAGGAAGCTGCACAGAGCAATGAGGTCACCCCTCCAACCTCCATTTCTCCAAACTAGACCAACCCAAAGTCCCCAGCCACTCCCCACAGGGCAGACCTTCCAGCCCTGTCACCAGCTGTGTTGCCCTCCTCTGGATGCATCCAGAGAACTCCACATCCTTTTGAAACAAGGGGGCCCAGAACTGCACACAGCACTCCAGGTGAGACTGCACCAACCACTGCCTTTCCTTCATTTTGCCTTCATCTGTGAGGAGGGTGATTTTATCATAGAATGATACCAAATTAGTTAAATAGACTTTCTCTACCAACTTGAGCTCAAAATTTAAATAAAAATAGATTCTTAAATTTAATCTTGTAGGCTCATTCCCAAGTTCTTAGCCAGGAACTCTGGAAAGTCAAATTAGAATATTTATAAACTGCTGATGGCTTAAGGGATGCTTTTCTAAAGTCTAGGACATGTGGTCACTGCTAATGGTACTGTAAGAGTCTTAAGAAGTATTTTCTCCTTTGCAAGTGCCTTTCAGTATGAGATAAAATGTCTGGTTTTCTGTTTGTAAGTAATAAGTATCTGAGCAGTTGATCTTTGAAGTACTGAAAGTATGCTAATGTTATGAATGTTAGACATATAAATTTAATTTGTTTATTTAAAAGTACAGGCAGCCATATTATAAAACAAGTACCAAAGTGCCAAACTACACATTAATCTCCAAAACCATGAGAAGTGCTAGCTTTAGTAGTGTTAGAGATGTAAATGTTTTAGGTCACTTACATTCACATAAGCAAAGAATTATTTTATTTCATTTTGCATAAATAGCTAGAAAAATACTCATATGGTAGTAGACTGAATAATGTTGTGCCTAATGGAAAAAAAAATTGCCTTATATTTGTGAAGGATAGGTGCCAGGAGTTTATGTATCTTTTAGAGCAGTCTCCTTAACCTAGATATGTCTGGTTGAAGGAACTGGGAGAAGTTGACTACTTGTCTAGTATTTCGTAAAGGAATTAATGCTTTTGAGGTCTCAAGTACCATGAATGCAGTACCAGTACAGTTCTCTGGAAACATCAGGATGAACTACTTTGTTAGTTATCCTTGGCAAATAAGGATGGCTTTCATGCCAGAAACTCCAAAAAATTTTCCCAGTCTTCTAAGTACTGCTGACTAAAGCATCAATTCCTATTTCAAATAGCAGCCTGGATTCAGTCAGCAGTGCGTAGTGTGCCTAGCACTGTGTTGTGGGCCAGCATCTGTGTTCTGGGTTTGTTGGCACAAAAGCAATAACCATTTGGTTTTAATGAAAGAAGCAAAAAAAAGCTGGCACGGGAGATGTTTTTAAGAGGTAGTGAACTATGTTTTTATTTTTCGGTCTTCAAAACAGAAGGCATTTTAGTTAATTAAGTTTTCTAAACATAATGGGAGGAGTACATCCCAACTATCAAAAAAAAAAAAAACAGGAAAAAAAGAAAAGAAATGTAAATTGAAATAATTTGTAGGAAAAGCAGACTTATTAATGAGGGAAGTTGACTCTAATTCCTTTTTTACCCCATGTGTTATGTAATATAATGTAATATAGTTTCAAATTGCTTGCTAAATTTCTGCTTCCCTACCATTGCAATATGAAAAGACTAGGAATGGATAGGTAAATAACAAAAGAGGATGTGGATGTCACCTGACTGGCTGGAATATTGATTATGAGTTCCAAATTCTCTTAAAATACTCCAGTCAGGATCTGTGTATTGGTTGAAGGAGGGTGATAGTGATGATGGTGAGCAGAAATTTGAGGAAATTACCAGTAGGAAGAAGGAAGGATACAAAATCCAGGCCCACTTACTTTACTGGGTGTCAAGGGCAAAGGAAATATATCAGCAAATCAGTTTTGGTGTTTCCATCTCCCTTTTGGTCCCCTTTCAAAAGTATGTGTATGTATCAACATCAGCAGAACTTTGATTAAAAATTTTGTTCTTCAGTTCTCAGGCACTGACCATAATATTAAGTTAAAACTTGGGTTTAAAATTGATATGTCTGAAATACTGTCAAGTTCCACTCATCCTTACAGAGTATTCAGAGGAGTCTTTCAGAAGATGTAACCCGTGCTTTTGTAAGGGGCCACTCCTGTGTGGCTTCTTAAAAGGAATGTTTTGTGGGCATCTGTTCCAAGAAATGTCTCAGAGCTGCCTTGTGCTGGGTGCTCAGGGTTGCCCTGGTCTGTGGCTGTGGTGAGGGGCATGGCCCTCATGCCTGCCCTTCATCCCGGTGTGGTGCTGCTCGCTCTCCCCTGGCTGTGCTGGGCCGGTGCTGAGGGGCCCAGCTGCTCAGGTGGGGGGGCCGCGCCGGGCTCTGCCTTCCTGGGTGCATTCCAGGTGCTGCAAAGCCGAGCAGCGCTAGGCACTTGTCGGCTCTGTCAGTAGGTGCTCGTTTCCGCAAATAACCCGACTCGTGGCTTTTCTCCCTAGAAAAGCTGATTGCCTATCAGCGGGAGTTTCACGCTCTGAAGGAACGCCTGCGCATCGCCGAGCACCGCACGCTGCAGCGCTCCTCCGAGCTCAACGCCATCCTGGAGCAGTTCAGGAGGGCCGTGGCAGAAACAAACAGCAGTAAGAATGCAATGAATAATTTCTCAGGTACACACTCCGAGATATTTTTTTATCACTCTGCAATGACAATATCTCTTCTTATTACTATAGAATAAGAAATTGCTACCAAGAAAGCCAAATGAAACTGTTTGGAAGTGTGAATAAAGAATGTGTAATATGTTGTATCTGGTATGGGTGTTTTTGGTTTGTTTTTTCCAGTTGTTGTTCTTAATGATTCATCCACCCTAATTCAGTCCTTAAAGTCATAAGAATTACTTGCTCCACACCAATCTCCCCAAGTTTGGAACTTCTGTTTACTTATTTATTACGCTGACAATATTTTGACAATTAATTTACATCACTTTTTAAATAGAGTCAGAGGGGCAAAGTGAGCAAACAGAAGAAATGGATGAACTCGAAGCAGTTAAAATATGCTTAAAAGTCAACTGAAAGGTATTAAGTCATGTAGACTAAGGTATTGGTTATGATTTGTAAAAAGTACAGGAAATGGCCTTTTCAATAACTAGTGATTAAACTGGTAAAATCTTCCATTACTGTTTACCCATTTTGGAGATGGGTGGTCAGGTTTACAAAAAGCTGTTTGGCAATATTAGAGAAAAACGCTGCAATATGCACCAGACTGTTGACATTAACTTTTGAAATCACACTGTTACTGTTTCATGGCTCTAATTTTTGTGCATGGAAAATGAATAACAAGTACAAATTTTCTGTCAAGATGTCTGACTTGGTAGGTTGCAGAAATTTCACTGTATTGGTCTAATAAGGAGTTGAAACCTGAAGGATTTTGCAATTCAAAAGCCTGGTACAAGATTTTTGAATTTTTTGTCTACTCGCATTTGTGCTATGGTTTACTATTTTCGATAGGTCTTTTTGTTTGTTTGTTTGTTTGGGTTTTTTATTTGTTTGTTTTTTGTTGGGAAGTGGCTATAAGTATAGGCTCCAGTGCTGATGCCACTCATGAATTGCTGTCTGACACTAATGGCCTGATCTCAGTAGTTCCCTGGATCTCCAGGAATGGCACAGATAAAGGTTACATTTAGCATGGTCTATAAATCTTGTCTTCCTATTTCATGAGTGTTTTTTTGCTTTTAAAGTAAAGCATGGAGGAGGTCAAATAATTTTGATTCTTGATTTTTGAATTAAGTTATTACTGCATTTGTTTCTAAAATTGACTTAGCTTGCTTTTAGGCAATACACTTAAAGGGAGTTATTCTCTTCTGATGCAGCTGAAAGTACTAATTCATTTAACATTCTAACGTGTCTGGATTCCAGCTGGGATGGACATCCACGTTTTTTCATGTAGAGCCATAAGGGGAAGCCAGCTGAATTACTGAGCTTTTGTGCTCAGAACATAGTATTAGATAGGTTTTTATCAAGCTTAATACACTTCAGTATTCATAATACTATTTGCTCTCTTTGAAGATGAAAGAATTCCAGATTGTTTTGTGTAGATCCTTATCCATTCAGACAAAGAGCTGTCATACTTGGACAGAATTTAGTCCAGGTTTTGCCTTTAACCAGATGAGGTTAAAGAAATGTTAGCAGGAGAAATAAAATGTGCTTGTATTGGAGTCTATCAGAATAGACATATCTACTTACGGCATCTATTGACAAAGCTTTTTGCAAGGTTTGAGGTGGTTAGGAATTTAGTTTCACCTAAAAATAAATATTTTAAAGATCTCCAAACATACAGAACCAAAATCCACAACAAAAATCTATCTTTATAGAAGCTCTGCTTAGAATCTGAGAGGAATTACACTTATGGCTTTCTTTTTCTTTCTTCTCAATTTTATCTCAAGAAACCTTGACTACAGTTTTTACTTAACTTGATATAATAAAGCCCATAAGTTTTCAAGATCTGTATGCTATCATATTTGCCATTTAAAATGAGTTGTTTTCACACTTGATGCAAGAAAATTAACACACACAGCAGGGTAATTTTAAAAACTGTTATTTGCAACTTTGAGAGCCACCTGGACATACTGAAAGGCAATTGCATCAGAAAGTGCAAGAATGATTCCAACGGAGTCTAATAGGATAATTCTGTTCTAATGGACTAAATGAAATTTGCATTAATTCTTTTTTTCAGGAATACTCAAAATATCACCTGTATGTTTAATGCTATTTTATTTTGTATTGCTATGTGCAGTATATTCCAATATGTATTTGTAGCTCTGAAAAGTTATTTGCAGTAGTGTTTGCTGGATGGTGATGATCTCTGTAAGCAAAAATAAAAAAACATCTAGAGAAACAAGCCTCCCATTTGATTAATTGGGGAAAAAACCCAACAAAACCATCAACCCCCAAATAAGTGGAGCATTCTTCTGTAAATTCACACTCAATCTTATGTGATCAGGTAAATATTAACTGTATCTGTAACAAGGTTATAGGTGCAAAATAGTCTTGGCCATTGTTTCTTGAAAAAGTCAAAATAAGAAAAGGCTTCCTATGTCGACAAGATATAATGACTCAGAATAAGTGCACAATTTACTCTGGCTTTCAGTTAGGACCAAGCTTGGACTTTTATATTGTTTACTATTGCTTAAAATTTCATATCATTTGTTTTCTGCATTACTGATTTCCTGTATGTTTGCAGATGAGACGCTGAAATTGTTAAAAGAGCTAACAAGTAGAAAATCTCTTCAAGTGCCAAATATCTATTACCATTTGCCTCATTTGTTGAAAAATGAAGGAAGCCTTCAACCTTCTGTGCAGGTTGGCCTTGGAAGGACAGGAGGTATGCTGATATGATGGTTATTTCATGTTTCATATCTGGAGGACCTTCTAGCTTTAGAAAAAGAATTTACTGTATTTCTTATTAGATCAAGGACGTCTCATTTAACTTGTGTGATATTGATATCCTTGGAATTTGTACTGAATCCAAGATGAAAGGACCTTGGTCTCAGCTTTGCTCTTTTCTGCGTAATCTGTCACACCCTGTGTTAAGGTACACATTAAGAAGCATTTAGTTTGGATGAATTGTTTGTAGCTAAAAGGAAACAAAGCTCAAGCATTTCAGATTCTGAACTGCTAATGGATATATCCCTTTGGCTTTTCAGATTTGTGGGGCAACAATGCATGGTGTTATAATTATTTTAGCATTGATGTTTCTGTTGTTCTGAACAATATACTTCAATGTATAAATTAAATGTTGAGAGAACTAAGATAATCAGATATAATTGCATCAATAAAATCTGGACAGTCATTGGAGGGGAAGAAAATATCAGTGTTGTAGTTACTTCTGGCTTGTATTTTTTCATTACTTCAATAAGTTTGATTGCACCTTCTTTTAACAGAAGGCATGCCTGTATGACAAATGTGTGGGCTCAGGCCACAGGTTTGTTTTTCTGACTATAAATACATTTTATTTCAATGTTGTTGTTCAGGGAGGAAAAATCTAATAATTCATTATTGTTTTAAGTGAAGTCTGTATTATGTCCCCCTGGGAATATATGGCAGAAGTTTGGAATTACAAAATAGGAATTGGAACCAGGTTTATTTAATTAAACAGAGTGGGGAAGTTCAGAGTTTCAGGACTTCATGAAGTCTTTCACTGCGTTCCTGCTGCTATCTGCAGTGTTCCCAGTAGGTAGCCAGCCCTGGGTACAGTGCAGAAGAAAAACTATGGAAAAGTTAAGCAACACAGGACTCAAATGGCCTGCTTGAAAGATGGTGTTAATAACGTTGTAGCTGGGATGTATTGCTTTGCATTTGTGGTGCTTTTGTCAGAGATAAGGGATTTTGTTGAGGAGCTTCCATGCAGTTCTGTTGTCCTGGACTTGTTTTTTCAGAAGAACCAAAACCAGGTGCAAGGAAAGTAATAGAGGCTTTCAGCAGTATTATTTTAAAAGGTGACTTCTGAGAAGTTAAATGCTTGAGTTTTGAAGAATAGTTGTAACTTATGTTAGGGAGTTTAATCGCTCTTGGTGCACCTTGTTTGAATAATGCCATGGCTGTTGATTATTTCCCATTGTATTGGGTTTTGTGTGACAATGTTTTGGTCACAGGGAGGCTACAGGAATGGCTTCTCTAAGAGGGTGCCAGCAGCTTTCCCTATGTTCAGTGAAACCAATAGCCAGACCAGTGCCACTGGAATAACAGATTGAAGAGCAGGGGAAAAAACTGCTCAGGGGCAATTGCAGCTGGAGAGAGGAGTGAGAACGTGCAAGGTCAGTGCAGGAGGGGGAGGAGGTGTCAGAGCAGAGTGTCTCCTGCAGCCTGTGGTGAAGAATGTGGAGAGGCAGCTGTGTGTGTGCCTGCAGCCCATGGAGCAGAGATCCACCTGCAGCCTCTGGAGGATCCCATGTCAGAGCAGGTGGATACCCAAAGGAGGCTGTGACTCCTTGGGAAGCTCTCATGGGAGCAGGCTCCTGGCAGGACCTCTGGACCCATGGAGAGAGGAGCCCACAGTGGAGAAGTTTTGCTGGCAGGACATGTAACTCTGCAATGGACCCGCACTGGAGTAGCCTGTTCCTGAAGGACTGCAGCCCATGGAAGGGACCCATACTGGAGCAGTTTATGAAGAACTGCAGCCTGTGGGAAGGGCTTTCATTGGAGATGTTTGTGTAGTACCATCTACCATGGAAGGGATCCCATGCTGGATCAGGGCAAGAGTCTGAGGAGTCTGTCCACTGAGGAAAAAGAAGTGCTGTAGATTGTGTGTGATGAGCTGAATTCCAGCCTCCATTCCCTATGCCCCTGTGCTCCTGGTATGGAGGAGGTAGAGAAATCAGGTGTGAAGTCGAGCCCAGGAAGAAGGGAAGTGTGGGGAAAGGTGTTTTAAGGTTTGGGTTTATTTCTCATTACCCTGTGTTCATTTGATTGGTAATAAATTAACTTCTCAAGTCTGCCTTGACTGTGACAGTAACTGGTGAGTGATCTCTCCCTGGCCTTATTTCTACCCGCAAACCTTTCTTTATGTTTTGTCCTCCTTGTCCAGCTGAGGAGGTGAGCAATAGAGCAGCTTTGGGGGGTACCTGGTGTCCAGTCAGGATCAGCCCAACACACCTACACAATAGTCTGGCATGTCTAGGGTTGGGGGTTTTTTTGTCTGCTGTGTTTGTTCTGAGCATTGGTGTTAACTGTTAGTTGTGTTCCTGAGGCTGGGTGGCATATTTTAAAACTATTTTTAATTACTGTAATCTCCACCTTTTAAACCTTTGCATTTCTTAAGCAATGCCTTACTGCAAATTTTTTGTTTTCTATCTTGTGTATGAAATCACTGAAAGTACCTTTTTGGTTTGTTTGATTTCAGTTTCCATTGTAATGGGAATACCTACAGTGAAAAGAAAAGTCAAGTCTTACCTTACAGAAACTCTCCACTCCCTTATTGATAAGCTGTCCCCTGAAGAAAAACTGGATTGTGTTATGGTTGTCTTTATAGGAGAGGTAATCACTTAATTTTTTTTATATAATTTCTAACCTGACTTCAATCACAAATAACACTCCTTTCAGGAACTGATGAAGATCTACTTTTTCTTCAACATGCAGACAGATGACTGTCTCCTTCCAGGAAAAGGGAAGTGTCAGTCTTGGGTTTCTGAGATACAATCCTGAAGAACCCAGCTGTTTCTGTTTGTCAGGGGAATGGTGGACATGGATTCAGTGGAGTGGTTATTTTGAAAATCTTCTTATGTTTATATATAGTGACAGAGATGTGCTATTCCTTCAACATAAGAATAATGGCTGAGGATCTCTGTCGTAGGGGAGGATTCCTCCCATTTTCTCTGTGCTGCTGCTTTGTCCTCTGTCAAACGAGTGCTGCAGTTCACGATGCAAGGCACACATTGTTATTGAATTAATTTTCTGGACAATGTGGATGTTTGAAGCCCAGACCTTTCTAATGGATTAATTCAGTGTTCAGTTGGACTGTTTGTTCACTTTGGCTCTGATTTAGTGGAAATCAAATTTAGGAAAATGATAGAGTACTTTCAGAAATAATTCTGTTGGATGCTGGGAATTGCGTGTACCTATTTTGTTCTCTATGCTTTTCTCAGAAGTCTGACTTGGACAGTGGGAAATTTCTATTTATGTTTGACCTTCATCTAACTGTGGTGCTCTGCTGAAACAGTCTTTTATAAGTCCCACAGAAGAAAATTCAAATTCCCAATTATAACTGAAAATGGTTTTAATTTAGTGAGTCAGTGTCCATTCAGGGATGAATCAGTGGAAAATCAGGCATTTTAATACTTCTATTATCAGCATATTTTAGAACTTTCCTTGGAAAGTTTGTAAACATTTTGCTTCTATCTGAGAATTGTTTTAGTATTTTCTAATACAAATTGCTCTATTTTCTTTTTCTTGACAGCCAGTCAAAAACTATCTGTCTGGATAGATACTGTTTTTCTGGAAAAGAAATACTTTTAAAACATCTCTTGGTTGAGAATATCAGGGGAACAGAATTCTTTCTGAATTACTGGAATGCTGTGTTTTTCTTCACTGTATTAGTTAGAGAAATTTTATTGCCTGTGAGTGTGGCTTCTTTTCAAAATTTAAAACAGAAGTTTCATTTGTTTTGCTTAAGGAGGTCTGAGCTATAAGGACTATCTATTATCATTGGATTCTCTCTCTTCTGCAAAATTTGGAATAGGAATGAAGTGTCACTAACTGCACCACCATCTTTTGTTGCCTTAGACAAGCCATATTGCTGTACCTGGGTTTGCCATACCTGGAAACTTTCTTCCTTTGAGGTGGTGTTGAATACTCTCACCTTGGGAGTGATCCTACAGAAGTGACCACCAGTGAACTGAGCATTTTAACATGGGAATTGCTGCTCCTGTGCCTAATGGAGAGTTGTGTGGTTGGCTCTGGAGTGGGTACAGTTTACCTCTGTAAACTGTAAGACACCTCCTGTGTCTTACCTCTCTGTTCCACTTTGAGAGCAGTTCTGTGTGCTTATTCAGGTGCCTGTTTTGGGCACCACAAGTCAGGAGAGTATGGGAACATTTGAAGAACCAAAGTTTAAGTTTTTGTTCTCTTGTAACCATTTGCTAGATTTGAATTTCTTCTCCTTTACTCTGTCCAATTTATTATCTTTCCTTCTTTATTCCTGGACCATGTTTTTTATATTCTTAAACATAAAATTAAACTCAGTATCTTACTGTTTGCTTTGTCATGGCTACAGGGAACTCTCTACATGATTAATATGGTGTATTAAATACTTCATCCTGAAATGTGCTGTGCTTTGTCTGGGTTATTCTGTACATTTCAGTTTCCTTCTGCACAATGAAAAATATAGGTTTATTAAGCATTTCTCTGGCTGTTTGAAGGAAGACCAACTCCTCTGCTAGACTTCTGTTTCCCCTTAAACAAAAAGAAGAGCTGTGTGTTTTAAAATAGCCTTGTCTGTGGGATATCCTAGCCTGAAATGCATTAGGCTATNGCTCTTCTATCTGAAAAGGTAGATTGACCTGTCAGTGAGAATTTGAGATATTTATGCTGTTTTTGCAGTTCCTGCTCCCTTGTCACCTAAGCTTTGGTACACAGAAGTATGGACTGCTGATACTGGACACCAACACAGGATATTATGCTTCTCTTTTTGTATCAGTGTCTAGCAAAGTTTCTATAAGGAACTAAACTAGTGACAAAAATCTTTCTCAGATCTAAGAAAAGATCCTTGACAGGATTTGAAAACCTGAATGTACCTCAGAAAAAAATGGTATCTCAGCACAAAGATAAAAACCAGGATTTTGTTCTTTCCCCAAGCCCTAGACTTGTATGAGTGAAATGCTTTTCTGAGATACTTGCTGAGGTGCACCTGGGCCACAATAACTACCTGATGCTTCTGGTAAAGGAACATCACTATTGATAGCCAGAGTTGTCTGATCTCTGTGGTGACATCTAGGGTATTTGTGAGGTGGGAAGTAACAGTAATAATCATATTTGAGAACCATTGTAGCAGGTGACTTCATAGTTGTATGGTGGACTGACTTGGCACTGGATTTTGGACAACACTATCGAGTTTTGCTACAGTGGTCTGCCTTGACCTAAAAATTCCTTCAAATAAAGAGCACAAACCATAGAAGGGTACTTCAGACTGTGCACAGCAACTACCTGTCTTCTGAAAGACAACCTGTCTAGACCATTTCAACAATGTTCAGGCTTCCCCAGGGACAACAAAATGTTTCCCATGCTGCAAGGCAGTATATGCTGCTTTCTTTCAGACTCCACAAAACTAGTAGTGACTGTATGACACTGGCATAACTTGCGTCTGAATATCTGGCCCTGAATTGTAATGTGATGCTTTTTGCTCTGGCTGGCCTTCTTAAAAACTCATTCTCTGACAGACTGTTGTGGTTCACAGCACAATCCATATGGATATTTGCCCTCATGATTGAGGATCTGACAGGCAGGGAACAAGAGCAGGGAGGAACAAGAGTGGACTGGTACAAGAGTATACTTGTATTCCTGCTGTTGCTGCCAAAGGCTTTTGCATTGTGAAACGCTGTCCCAAACTGTGTTGGGTTAATCCCAGAGATGACTGGAGACAGAAATTTCTTGCCTATGTGGTAGAGGGGGAAATTTCAGTAAGGGAGAGATGAAGTCATTAGCTCATGTAGGACACAGGCTGCATTTTGCTTATGTAACATTAGCTGGTTATGTTATGACAGTATTCTCATTCCTGTTTCTTGCTTTGCATCTTGGTCTCATGTTCCCTGTATTTAACTTGAACTCACTGCTTCAGATTCAAAAGAAGACACTGTATTCCTGAATATATTTTTTTTCAAATGCATTCATTGAATTCTAAAAGATGATACTACTTTTTTCCACAGACTTTGTTTATATACATACACTACTGCAACCACTGGAAGCCACTGCTGCACTTTTATTCCTTAGGGCTTTGTCTTCACTGCATAAATATCCTAAAATAGGT
Organism: Trochalopteron elliotii; assembly: GCA_024734555.1. Classification (NCBI taxonomy): domain Eukaryota; kingdom Metazoa; phylum Chordata; class Aves; order Passeriformes; family Leiothrichidae; genus Trochalopteron; species Trochalopteron elliotii. The sequence continues at coordinate 2,623,439 of JANPWX010000052.1, forward strand.
CCAAATGCCACATTAGTGGCAGATTTTTCCTATGAAAATTTTATGCTTTGTATATAGGTAACGATACTTATTTGTACTTTTACTATTTCAAGACAAATAAACATGTAGTTTGCCTTTCTTGAAGGCTGTAATTTTATATTGCTTGTCATTATATGAAATACGTGGTAAAATTACCTCAGTCCACTGGATGATGAAAGATCAAACAAAATTGTAATTTGTAAGCAATGAAATGACCACGCTATGCAGATTAGGATGCTTGTTTCTCAGGGATTTTTTTCATTCATTGAAAGGTGTTCTTGAATAATACAAGACTTACTTCTAGTAGATTTAATTTAAGAATTGAAATCTGGATAATCTAACATTCTAGATAAATTTCCAAGATGGTGAAAGGCCTCAAGGGCAAGACTTTGGAGGAGAGCTGAGGTCTCTTTGTTTGTTAAATTTAGAAGAGAAGACTGAGAGGTGACCTCATCACAGTCTACAGCTTCCTCAAGGTGGTCAGTGGAGAAGGGGATGCTGATGTCCTTTCTCTGGTGGCCAGTGACAGGACACATGGAAATGGTGTAAAGCTGCATCAAGGGAAGTTCAGACTGGACACTAGGAAAAGATTCTTCACTGAATGGTCAGTCATGGGGATAGGCTGCCAGTGAAAGTGGTCATGGCACCATGCTTGTCAGAGTTCAAGAAGCATTTGGATGATGCCTTTAGTCATATGGTTTAGTTTTAGGTAGTCGTTTGAGGAGCTGGGTGTTTGTCTTGATGATCCTTTTGGCTCCTTTTTAGCTTGAGAGATTCTATGGTTGCATTTTTTTTTCCTATGCATCTACAACTTAGGACAGTAAATAAACCTTTGGTCTTAAATGTCATGGTTTTTCTTACATTTTTTAGAAACAGTACCTTCTGTCATTCTTGAGGGGATGAAGTCAGGATTTAACAGTATAAAAGTGTTGATTCTTAAAAGTAGAAATCTTGGTTTGGTAGGACATTTGGCTAGCTGTTCATTACAACTTTCTGACCTCTCATTTTGTCTGCTAGCTAATGTATTCTGGTGCTTTGCTGTGCACACGCTCACTTATAAAAATCAATAAAGATTGGAAAGTTCACTACTGTTCTGGTTCTTTCTGCGTTTGTTGAGAATAATGTTGTCTGTTCAGACAAATGTTAGAATACTCACAAACTTGACATGCAGCCTCACTGGCACTACAGAAAAGTGCTTTAGAGAGTTGGAGTACAGCATTTTACAAAAACAGAGAAGAATTTAAAACTTATTTCACTGTCAGTCTGCAACTTTAGCTTGTTCTACAACAGACTCTGAGGTTTTTTTAAAAGAGAAATTCATCAAAGCATTCTGCATCCATTTGTCATCAAAATCGTTAATGTAAAGAGTTAAACCTTAGATACAGCCATGTTCACTGACTTAAGAAACTCCACAGATCTCATAAACTACAATCTTCTTTTCTTCTTGAAAGTTTAGATAGGCTCAAGGAGATGCTAATGAGGTACCTTGAAGGTGAATTTACTGAAGAATATTAAATACACAAAATCACATCTGTCTCAGGAAGTAACTTGAACTGAAAGTAGTTGGAGCATGGATGACAGCAGGAGAGAGTGTTGTATGTACTTATCTTGTTCTTTTTTTCTTTGTTATGTATCTTTTCATGGCTGCCTCTGCTGGAAGCAGGGTGCTGGTGAGGATCAATCCTTGGTCTGGTGTGAATAAAGGAAGATGTCTTATTTCAAGTGTTTGCATTCTCTTGAAGATCAGTAATTTCATATGACATATAGGAAGAAAGAACAGGCCAAAAGATTTGAACCACTGATACTAAAATAAGCATCCCTACTTATGCCTCTCATTATGAAATTCTCAGAGATCCACTCACCAGGACAAAGTTGTTTGTAAGGCTTCATGCGATGCATTGATAAGATGCATCTTTGTGGCTGGAAATGTTAACTCTTTGGGGATTAACACAATTTTGCACTTAATTGCTTTAAAGGGATTTATTCTTAAAATATTCATTTGTGCTTCTTTTTTATGGGTCCAGAATTCCTAGGAATTTCTTTTGATCTTCAGCCTTAGGAGTTTTAGTAAGAAAAAATTATTTAACTTTTAGTAATGTCTTTGGATTAGATAGACAAAGGCATTCATAACTATATTGTTGCAATCACCAACAACATTTCATTTCAATAGTTAGAAGCAGCACTGATACCATGAAACAGATTTTAGGTTCATCAGGTCTACTCCAAAGCCAACCTGGTATCTTCCAGATAATTTTCACTGGAGGCCTAAAGAACACATTTTCTTTCTTGGTGATTTTTTTTAATTAATCTGGATTTGTCTTGTCCTGTTTAAGATTCTTGGAGATGAGCAGTCTTGTGTCCTTCAGGTTGATAAAGAGGACCTTGCATCTTATTTTGTAGAGGCAGTAAACACTTTATTCCTCAAAAATGGGGAATATATTTTGATTAATAATGAATCTTTTTTCTATTGCTTTTAAGTTGCTGATTGAATTTATTGATACTGCTTGAAGGATCCTCAGATTTAATTTAGCTACTCCAGATTTCCTTCCATTGCTACCCTGCAAAGTCTTCCATCTATTTAACTCTTCCCTTGGGTATACTCACAGCTTGATCAAATTTGTTGTGTTTTCTCGTACTTATTTCATGATATTGTTTGAATTAAATTAGAAGTGCCACCTTCTTGGGACATGTCCATGCCAAAGGGTGTTGGCAAAAATCCTACTTAGTGTTAGACTGGGCAATGAGAGGAGTTGATTGTCTCTTGAAGTTCTGATGTGGAAAGAGGACAGTCAGCCTGAGGGGAAGAGTTTTTTGTTGAAATCCTGGTTCTGAATCTGGTATGCTGTTGATAGATATAAATACAACTGCTTATTTAAAAATCATGGCAGAATACCAGTGTTCTAATGCATTTGATCATGTGAAAAATGACATCAAGTCTTCTAATCTACATGTTCATTTTCATTATAAAAGTGTCATCTGCTTTTGCACTACAGTGATGCAGCGATTGCTGATTGAGAAGGAAAGGCTGTCTACTATGCCAGCAGTGGTATTGTCTGTATCTCATGTTCATAGCAGCTAGACCAGACCTTGACTTTTTGTGACAGCCAAGACTACAATATGAGGTTGGAAGACTTCAAGCTGCATCTTTTTAGTGTGATCTGATTGTGATTGCAGCTCTGACTGGGGAAACTGCCAGCCTTTCATGTGAAGCATGCAAACAAATAGTGGGAAGTAGGGAGAAAAACCCTCTTATTTCATACTTTTTTTTTGCTTGTGATGTTTTCTGTATAAGAGTGTAAGGTTTTACAAGCAGTAGCAAGTCTTCATGGTAGTCTGGAAAATAGGTCAAAACTATGTTCCCGCTGAGGAGATGTGCACTGAGGCACAGGCTTGTGATCAAATCTATGATTCCAGTTGGCATGAAGTTTGGCATTTATTTTAATCTCTGGAAAACTGAATAGAAACTAGCTGTGTTTCTGCTGAGTGTGTGTATGTAGATATATATAAATCTTATGTTTTTCTATGCAATTACAATATGAACTATATTAGATGTGTTGGAGTTCTTAATGCTGGACTGGGTAATTGAAATTTGGCATGCCAACTGAAATGCAAATTTTTGTCTTTTCATGTGATGATTGAACTGTAGTTTCTGTATTTTTAACGTTTAAGAGGTTTTGAAAAGAGGGAAAAAAATGCTTCAGTTAAAGATGGGTATACTAAAATTATTTTTAGGTAGTCACTAGGTTGCTGTGATTTGCAACTGTTACACAAACCAGAAAAAGTTATGTCTAACTCCATTCTATTAATTAAATGTGTATGAGCAATCCATAAAAGTATTTAAACAGTGGTATATAAAGGTCCATATGGACTTGTGAGTCTCCTTGTGGGGAACTCATTTCAAGGTGAGTTTTAAGTTGTGAACACCTCAGCAGCTTACTAGAACTTCTGCCCAGCACTAGGGATAGCACTTAGGAAGAAAATATGTATGACATGATTACGAGAAATGCTTTCTACTCACATGTTCTTATGGTATTTAAAACCTGCTTTTGGAAGAAATCCACTGCTGTTTTTGTCCTTTTTGAATAGCATGCGTCACTGGCATTATGTTTGATTTCATAAAAATAAATCCTTAAAAAATAGAAATGGTGATTTTTTAAGATCAAAGGGTAAGCACCTTTATCAAACAAGATTAACAGTTCTATAGAAAGGCTTGGGAGGGATTTATTCTCTGTGTATAATCCTTTAATGATATCCTGTGTTACAAATTCATCAGAAAAAATATGAACTGTTCCTTTGTTTCTAGCATTTCAAAGACAACTCTTTCTCCAGAATCCTCATGAGCCAGAATCTGGGTTATAGACTATTCTTTTCAAAAATGTAAACAGTATGGGAAATCGTTAGATTAATAAGTATAACAAAAACCAGGGCTTTCACATTTATGAGTTCACAAATTCTCTTTTCTTGGAAGCGTGTGTACAGCCAGGTTGAATAATTGTCCTGTGCTGGCAATTCAGATGACCTAGACTTTTCCAGAATGTCACGATTTGTATTTTTACCAATGAGTAATTTTTAGAATTGTTGCATCTGTGAGAACTGACTGATTGATAGGATTGGTAGTCCCTCAGATTTAGTCTCTGATGTAAAAAAGCAACCCTAGTCAGAAAGGCAGCAGGCTCACTGCTGTCTGTGGTTAGGGCATTTGCTTTAAGTGCAAAGCTTAGGAGATGTACTTTTGAAAGAAGAGTGTGTGTGTGTTCAATGCACTGTTTTCCAGAAAGATTTCTTTGGTAACATTTTCTTAAATATTACTATTCTGTAATAATAATATGAAGTTCTTCTCACACAAACACTCAGCAATCCTTTCGTTGTCAAAAGTGTGAGTTTTAACAATTTTCTGTTAAGTGCAGATATAATAATAATAATATTATTATTATTATTTACAAAAAAAGTTCTCATATTAGAAGTAAGACACAGTTACATGTGTGATATGTTCTTGTATTGCTCCAATATCTTATACAATGAAAGTGATTTTCAAGGACAGCCACCTGCAATGTTTATTTTACTTTGTTCTTTTGACACTTAATGCCAGAACTATCAAGTAATCTGCTCACTTTTTTGTTTATTTTTTTTTCCCAGACTGATCTTGATTATGTTAACAGTGTTGTTGCAAGCCTGGAAAGAGAGTAAGTTGTAGTTTTAATCGGGGATTTCTTAGTTTATTGATGATAAACTAAATCAGGTTGCAATAAGCAATTGATAATATTCTGGAAATAAGAGATCATGCCTTTTTGTTTCGTGAAGCTTTGGACTTTTGAACAAAAAAGTAAGAGATGACAAATCAAGAGGCAGTGATTCAGTCAGTTAAACTGTAAAACAGTAAGTGGGATTAAATTATTTGATGCACCATAAACAGATGGGATTGTTTAAACATGAACAGAAATTTGTGACATGTGTGTTAAGGCCTTGTATTCTGCATGTTCAAAGAGAACTGTGAAAAAAAATCTCGAGGTTCTGAGAAAATGCAAAAAAATGTTTAGAATGTAGTTTGATTCTGATTGGCAAGAGGCAATAGTGCTCTGAAGGACATGCTGAGAAAACAATACTTTTTTCAATACTACTGTTCTTTTACATGCCTCATTTGAGCAAGTCCTCATAACCAGACACAATAACTGTTCCAACAGAAAGTGAGTAGGAGCTACAGGACTCAGAATCTGTCAGGTGACTTCAGGATGTTTCTATTGACAGGTTTTCTACAGAGATCAATTCTGGATTGGTGGAAGTAATAGCCCCTCCTGCATCATATTACCCTGACTTGACAAACTTGAAAGAAACATTTGGAGACTCAAAAGAGAGAGTGAGGTAGGTTTATTCCCCCCAGATCTTTTCCCATTTCCTTCCACACCCACACGTTTGTTGTTTATAAGATGGCAAGTGGGATGTGAATTCTTGAAATGTTTTCGTACTGTAATTCTTGCAAGTGTGGGGATGCTAAAAGTGCTCTGTGAATCCATCTCATTCCTAGCTATGTGCTGTTCTGTGCACAATCAGAGCCTATGCTTGGGTGATTCCATTTAGTGTTAAATTTTGGGAGGACTGAGACTTTTGGTATACTTTTATTCCTGTATGTGGACTCTTTCATTTGCTGTTTTTCTTCATGAAATACAGGGTAAAACCCAATTGTTCCATTTGAATTACCATTTTAAATGCACATGTGTTTTCAGTGAAATGTCAGGTAGTTTTCACAAAGTCAGGTTCAAATTAAACCAGTTTGATGTCTGTATTAAAGCATAAGGTGAAAGCTTTGTTCCTTTTTTGTTTTCAGACAGTGGATTTCCTGGGGGAACAATGCCAAAAGCAGCTGTCCTAACATTTCACTAATGTGTCATTCTTCATAATGAAATTTACTTTATATTGCCAGCATGTATTGAAATAACCTTTTTTCACAAACCTTAAGCTTTCAATTTAATTTCAGGTGGAGAACAAAACAAAACTTGGATTATTGTTTTCTTATGATGTATGCCCAGAAAAAGGGGGTTTATTACATTCAGGTAAATTTCTGTTCTTTATTTTGAGAGAAGTTTTCAAATGAGTCTCCAGAAATTACGTTATTGGACACATCAGAAGGACCTACACAGAACAGAGAACTTGATCCCATCATTTAAAGAGGGCATTAAGTATGGTGGTTATGGTATATGGGGAAGTAATTTGAGGAGGACACTGTCTCACTGTCTCTGAAGTAGAAATAATTTATCCTATGTCACTTATCTTAAGATGACTGGCAAAAAAAGTGAAGGAATCCAAGCAGCTTAACTACTGTATATTCCTTGTCTCAAAAATGAATTATTGTTGAGTTGCATAGGCAAAAAAACAACAACAAAAAAAAACCCAGCATAGTTTTTAGTGCAAAGGAAGCAAAAATCTATTTTCTATTTTTATTTTCTTTTGAAAGTGCAGTGTCACTTTAATATGACTGTTTTGCATAGACATGGGATTTTTTTCTTTTTTTTTTTATAAAGAGGTTTCCAACAACAGAGTTAAGCAGTTCTTCATTTTAGCCCAGAATTGTTCCTATCATGTGTTCCTGCTTTGAAGTAGAAGTCTTACCTACAAGTATTGCAGATTTAGTAACTGCACTAATGATCTTTATTTAGATTTTGTGCCTGTGTCCTTGGGGTGTAAAGTCCCACACATCTCATCCAGTCTTCACAAAGCTATGCTGACTCCTCTCTGAGAGCTGTTGGAGTCTCAGCTCTCTGGGAAGCTGCAGAGCCAATAGCATGTGACAGTCTGGTTTGATACTGGGAAATTGCACAAATATTAGTGCCAGCACAAGGGGAAGGGCATGACTGCACTGTGAGCAAGGACAGGAGAAGCAGGATCCCTAATGCAGCAATGGCCTGCACTTACTGTGAATTAAAGGGATTGTAGCACCCCATGTTGGCAGTTCTGCAGCCTGGACTAGGTGGTTATGGACTATGCACCTGTGCTTCTCTAGGACAGGTGAAATGAATCCTACCTCTGCAGATACTGTGTCTCTTAGCCTGTTGTCTCAGAGGAGAAACTCTTTCAGTGCTCTTACATTTGTGAGCAAAGTCACATTTGTGTACAAATAATACAGATATTGAACTTGTTCTGATGATGCCACTTAGACTAACGTTATTTCATGGGTGATTTTCCTTTGAAGAAGGAAGCTGGAAAAGCAGTGCTCTGAAATAAGAAGTCGAAATGTGTTTGTGGATGCTTACTACAGAAGGATTCTGTATTAGTTCTCCACAAATAGACAGACTGATCCCTACAATAGTTATTCCAGGCTATGGCATCTGTTTTATATCAGTGCTAGCATTAGAAATGATGTGGCTATGTGTTAGCAATATATTATGTCAGTATTTCCTAGCTGTACTTTTTTCTATTGCTTTGCTAATGCTTTTTTTAATGTTGATATCACTTCTACCTTCCTCTAGCTTGAAGATGACATTGTTGTCAAGCAGAATTATTTCAGCACAATAAAAAATTTTGCGCTTCAGCTCGCTTCTGAAGATTGGATGATTCTAGAATTTTCTCAGCTGGGTTTCATTGGTAAGAAAATGTTCACTTTTGCAGTTCGAACGGACACGTTCATACTCAGCCTATGAATTAATAGCGATCTGACTTCAAAGCTATCTTCTTTGTACTGGAAATAGACCAAGAAGAAGAAATTCATTGCCTTTTTTAGGAACTTTGGTTTAGCTCATGGTTGTTGCTTTTGCCCCTCATTTGTTTCATATACTTCAGTATGATGGAGGCAAACTCAAACTGTTGAAAAAGAGGGCATTTTTATAACCAAAGGTTGACTTATAAAAATACTAACAATCAAACTGCAAGGCATGACTTATTTTTAGTTTAGCTGCTGTTAAAATGAAAATATAATTAAAACATAACTAAAGTAAAAAAAACCCATGAAAATTGTCTCCACCTAAAATAACTCCATTGGTGTTTGTGCCAAAATTTCCAAGAACTAGCAGGCATCAGTTTGTTGCAAAGCCTGTTCTTTCTCCATCTTTCTATTTCATGAAGGAGAAGTTATGACAATCTGCTCCTTCCTAGGTGCAGTCAGAGTCTGTCATTTGCAATGAGCAACATTGAGAAGAGTTAATGAAGGATCTCGGATTGTGGGTTGGCTGCCAGGGTGCTCTGGAAATTATGGTTCTTTGCTCTTACACTAACGTCTTTTCATGGAGAGATACTAAACAGAAAAGCAGTGATAAAGAAGTTTTAAAGGGGTTTTATGAATCAAAAGGTTATTTCGTTACTGCACTGATGTGTCGTGATCTTTTTAAACGCAGCAAGCTGGAGATGTGTAAGATAAAAACAAAAGCTGGGGCAGACTTTGGAGATTCCTGTGGTCAACACAATTTCAATATGAAGGCTGTAAGTTGAGTTCAGAATAGAAAGAAAATCCTATGTGTAACAGATAAAAGTGCAGCTTTGAGTTCTGTCATTCTCTTGGAAATTCTTGTTGTTCTCTTTCCTTTGGATCTACTTGCCACAGAATGGCTTCATTCTTAGGTCAGTGACCCATAATGGTTGTACTGAGATTTGAGAATATTGGCACTACTTGAATAAGTGCTATTCTGTTTCCAGCTCAGCATCAGGTGTGCAATAGCTTTGGGGATCTCAGAGGTTCCTAGAGTAGAAAGCAAAACAGTAATTATCCCTCGTACGTGCTGTGTTAGGGTACAGAATGGTATTCTGGTATTCTGTAGACTTGCCTGCCAGTTTAACCTACAGAAACAATGGGAGGGAGGAAAGGGAATGGGCAGAGTGAAGTCTCCTTATACACCTGGCCATCACCTAACTGCTTTGGGCTACCATCAAGACATGCTGTTGCTGAAATAATTATGGGATTGGTTCTGTGGCCTTGGATTGGGAGAAATAGGAAATTATGATGGCTAGCATAGAAAAATAAGAATTTGTGTAGTTTACTGACATCTTACCCTAAATAAACTTCTCCTTGGTGGGGGAACTCCTTGCAACATTCTGTTATGTGTTAGCAGGCACTGGTCGAATATGATAAGCATTTGATAAGACTTTGTTTCAACCATTGAACAGTTAAACACTAATCCAGACTAAGCCCACAATTTGTGTTTTACCTCCAGTCTAATTGCACTTTAAGTGTAAATTCTGTATGAAGTTCCTGGGCTGTAGAATTTACATTTATTCTGCATTTGCCTGATTTAGTAGTAGAGTGTGCTCTCTTACAAATTGTCACTTTGTGAGAACGGCTTGTCAAATGTGCATAAAACCAGCTTACACTTCAGAACAGGCACTGTCTACCCCATGCAGTCATAATTCAGGTCACTTAACTTGCTTTTTGTATTTCACCCCCTCCCTTTCTGTTCTCTGTGCTGTTGTAGAGGGCACAGTGCTTAAGCCTGGTGGGGTGGGTAGATAGTTCCTAATACTGAGACATGGGTTAATCAAAAGCACAACTGTTTAAAAATATCTTGTTTTCCTATACTGTCTGTATACTTCTGGGCAGTGTGGGCTCTGAAAGTAGCTGTAGCTAAATTTAGTTGTTAGCTCCTGCTGCTTGCATCCCTGTTCTTTGTTCCTTGCATCATATTTGTTTGCCTCCTTTTAACTAGATGGTATCAATAGAATTTCGTATGCATTTAGCTATGGCTACAGATCTTAACATCGCTTTTCTACCTAGAAAATTAAATTAGACCCTTTTCTTCTTTCAGTGTAACTACTTATCCTGTTTTTAAGTTTTGAGAGAAAAATCAGTATTCATTAGAGCAACTAAAACTTTTGGCTCTGGTACCCCTTTGTGTGCTATAACCATACATAGCTTGGAAATTTTATGCAAGTAATGTAGATTTGCCTTGTCTCTGCTGTCCCTTTGTGGATCTTGATGCAGACTGATACTGCAGTAATTTGGTAATGCAGATACCTTTGGGGAGAGTAACAGTAGTTTGTAACTGGGGATCAGTTTTATGTGTAGATGTCCAAGAAAGAATGTAGAGCACTCAATTCACAGAATCATAGAATGGCCTGGTTTGGAATGGACCTTAAAGATCATCCAGTTCCAACCCCCTTGCCAAGGGTAGGGATACCTTCCACTAGACCAGCTTGCTCAGAGCTCCCTCCAGCCTGGCTTTGAGCACTTCCAGGGCTGGACCATCCACAACTTCTCTGGGCAGCTGTTGTCTAGATGCTACTGATTTAGAAATAGTCTCTCAAAAAGAGAGGTGTGGCTGATTCACTGTTAGCTGTTGGAAATCTTGATTAGCTTGCAAGTTTGCGAGGTAGAAATGTGGGATTTTTTCTCATAGTGTATTTCTGAACTGAAAAATCTAATTTATGCAAGTGCTACATGAGGAAATTACAAATGTAGCTATTTAGGCTGACAGCAGGATTATAGAATTCTGTCACCTCTGCCACGGAACAGACGTTGCTTCCTTTGGTTTTTTTTAATCCTGAAAGCATAGTCTTAAGTGCTGTCAAGTATCTAATAAATAATGGGTGAGATGTATGCTGTTTCTGTAAGAAGCTCTGTGGAAGGAGATGTATCTTTTACTCTTCTGGATTCTTGTTTGTACTGCGAGCCCTGTGACCTAATGTAGGAAAGTCCTACTAGCTTTTTATGAGGAATAATGATTTGTCTTCCAACTGGCTATGAACTGAAGTGTTTTCCAGAGGAACTACAATCCTTGCACTGTAGCTATGATGCCAGCAGTTACAAACATTTATTGGAGTGGCCTGAAATGGCCTTTTGGTTGTCTTATACAGTTCCTCTGAGTCTTATTGTGCCCTGATGTTTTAAGGCCTGTTGTTCTGATTATTTTAAGTTGTTCTGATTGCAGTTTTGCTCAAGCTGTGCAAAGTTTGGGAAAGAGCAGATCAAGTCAAACATTTGAGCTTTAAATAACTTCAAAGAGATTCTGGTTTTAATGCCAGCAATTTGCATATCATTAACAGGGAAAGCATTGAAAACATCAGCTATAGCTAGAATATGTGCTTGCAGGTGTAAAATTATTGTTGGTGTGGACTCAGTATTGGTGATGCTCATATGGAAGAATTAAAATGGATGATTTAGGTATTTGCAGTTCAGGGAACTAGAAAACAAAGTGTTTCATTTTGTGTGTGCCTTGTATTTGTCAGCAAAATACTAAGAGGACCAGAATAATTCACTAAGGATGGCCTTTAAAAGGACCGAAAAATGAATAGAAGTCTTGTCAGGGCACAGTAAATCAGAAAGTGTTGCACAGTTTTTGGGCATTTTTTTCAGTCCTGATCATCATTTTTATCAATAGAGACAAATAATTTGGAGAAAGTCTTTTGTATCTCTAGGGTTTCACGGAGCAAGATTTTACCTTTGTCTCTTAATTCTTTCAGGTTTTGAAGTTTTTTCACAGTGGTAGGTTACATGTGCCCAGAATCCAAAAGCTCTGAAGTTTTGTCAGCAGTGTCTGGGGTTTATGTCTGTTCCCATGTACTGTACAAAGTGCGTGAACATGGTGCAAGATGAGCCATTGCTTCAATTCTTTCACAGCTTGCAGTCTGAGGGAGTGTGTGTTCATTGCAGTGCTTTGCTTAGGTGTCTTTGGCTTGATGATTTTTGGCTGCACATCGGGGATGGCCAGTGGGCAACCTGTAGGTTGGATTTGGATGGTGTCTCAATGGTTCTGTGGCTCAGAGCACTTTCCTCATGTGCTGCTGCATGGGAGCTGCAGGACAGAAGGACCTTGGCAAATGTTGCTGCTTATTCTTGGGCTGTGGCTGTGCCTTAGGGAAGCCAGACTACTGCTCTTCCTTAGGAGACACTAGGCAAGGGCTTGGCTGATTTGAATTCAGAGGAGCTGGGTGTTGGATCTGTGCAGTAGGTGTTGTACTGGGCTGGTTTCCATTACAAGGACTAGGTGTGGCCAGTCAGGGATCCAGAGCTTTGAAGACCTGATTTACAAGAGACTTCACTGCAGAACTCTGGTTTTGAGCTGATGCAAGGAAGACTGTTCTGATGGGAAAAAAGGGGACATGGATCCATGGCAGAACTGCTGTGCCAGTGGTGTCCTGAGACAGAAATGACAGATGAGTGAGGTGATGTTATACAGAGGGTCCAGGGACTGGGGCCAAACTGTGCCAAGCTGTGTGTGGAAGGTGGTGACAGCATTTCAGAAAGTGTATGTGGATGCCTGTCCTTGGTTACTGAAGGAAGACAAGGGCTTGTCTTGGGACCAGGATGTTACCTATTTGTCTTTGTGTTTATTAGGAATTAATGTGAGTGGACTTTGTCTCCGCTGTTGAACACTTCCATGGTGCTGCACAGTGTAATGCAGGGAGGCCACTTGGGTCTAAAGATGCCAGTGAGATACAGCTGGCTTACCTCACTTATTGTGACTAGCTGCAGTTGGATGTATCAGGGTGGCTTGGTTGGTTGGTTTGTTTGTTTGTTTGTGGTTGGTTGGGTTTTGTTTGCTTGTTTGTTTTTCCCCGGTGTAACCAGTGACATCACCATGGCAATTAGGTGATTCCCCAAGTCTGGGGTGGTTGACTGCATGGTGCACAGCAGAGTGCCAGCCTAGAGGAAACTGCCTCTGAGCCTAGACAAGTTTGCCATATGGAGGTAAATAATTCATTGATACCCTGTTTCTATTTTATATAAAATTAGGATTACTTAAATTAGGGATAAGAGTAAATTCCTACTCTTAACTTCAGTCTTGTTCTCAGTTTACTTAATTGTAGATTCCTGTACCTTCATGCCAAGTTTTAAGTGACATGGTCTGTGAGTGAGGACAAGATGATAATCCTTGTACTCTTCAGACAATGAGCTAGTCAAAGGAAAAAATGTTAGTGTGATTCTTCTGCTGTGTCCTTGGGTAGAAGAAGAAAAGGATTCTAGAGCATCATGACTTTGTTCATCCTGGAAGAGGATAAACTGTCTCTTCAGTCTACTTGCATTGAGATTAGGGCAATATTGTGGGGATATTTCTGTCTTCTGACTCTCATCGTACTGTGCATCTCTCTGATACTATATGGGAAGGTGCACTTCCTATGGAAACAGATGTGACTGACAGATTGCCTCAGCAGGTGTCACCTAGAAATGATGGTTTCAGTCCCATAAAAATCCCAGAAACATCTGATTAGTCCCATTTTTAGCTGGCATTTTATTAGGGCTTACCATATTTTTTCTCTTCTCCTGCCCTATGCCATTGAAAGCAGTAGGCAGAGATGAATCACCAGGAAAAATGGGGTCTGTTTAGCTGGAAGTGTGACAAGCTGAAAGCTGTTATTCTGCATGAGTATTTTACACAACATTTAACTAATCATATCATTGTTTCCTATCCATTTTTAAATATTTACTTTCACAAATAATGTTAAACAACGTGACAATATAGTGTGTAAATACTAACAATGTACCAATAAAATGATAACATCTTTGTCTTTTAAGAATAATACTTTGCATTTGTCCCTAGCTTAGTAGGAGTTGTCCCTTGTGTAGAGGGAGTTTCAAATTTTAGTTACAGAGTATTTTCATGCGGTGATACCTATTTGAGGACCTCATTCCAACAGCCACAAAAAAAAGTATTTTTGTTTTGTAAAAAGCTGGATGAAAAGTTTCTGTATGGGACAACTTTGATATAGCAATGTCAAATCAGTTAGTGTTTTAGCACCTTTACTTTTCCACCCCAGTGTGTAAATTGTTAACTATAATGAGTATAGGATCATTCTAACAGGTGAAATAATTGGTACTTCAGTCAGATGCTTCTTCCATATTTGTTGCATGGCATAATTGTGTAGTCCAACTCAGACACTTCCAAACTCCTCTCAGAGTTTCCATTGAGTATTTTTTTCATTGGCTTTGTTCTTATCCAATTTCACACAAGCCATAAAGAAAAGAGATTGCATCAGACCTGCTTTCGGAAAAGGGCAAGGCTCTTTCAGTGATCTCCTCTTAACGTCTACTCCAGCTGGTTTTCCTAAGAAAAAGTGGTTCCTCTACCACTTGTGGAATTTGTTATTTAGAAAGCTTATGGAGGCCTCTTCACAAATGGAAAAAAACTCTCAAAACATTTCCCGTGCCTGAGTGCTGTGTGTTAGTGTGTTGTATAGCACTCCAAAATGTGGAGAAACAGAAGACTTGCATTGGAAAAGTTGGACTCTGATCTGTTGATGCACACATGCCCCAAGAGCCCATCCCTGTTAAGTCCAGCCCTGCCCACATCTCAGCAAAATGTGGAGAACTGAATCACTTCAGCCAGTGTCTTCCTGAGAGATTCATTGTCGTGTGGTCTCTTTCTCCCTGGCCTTCTCCATTGTAACCTAGCAAAGACTTCAGACTTCATCTGCAAACCGAGTGATGTTTTCTGAATCTGCCTTGAAATCTGGAATTGCCTTTGGGATTTTAGCTGGCATGTGGTCATGGAATCATTTTGGTTGGAAAAGACCTCAAAGACCATTGAGTCAAACCACTAACTCAGCACTGCCAAATCTACCACTAAACCATGTCTGCAAGTGCCACATCTACACGTCTTTTAAATACCTCCAGAGATGGTGCCTTAAGCATTCCCCTCAGCAGCCTGTTCCAGTGCTTCAGTGCAGTCCCTGGTACAAGCACTTGTCAGTCTATCTTCAGCCTTGGACTGCCCCACTCCCATTTGCATTGCTCCTGGACAGTGTTTCCATACAAGGCACCTTTTTCAAGTGCTGCATTCAGATTGACACAATAGCTCCATGTACTGGCCACCTTTCTCTTCAGACACCTCTACTGCCAGAGAAGTGTATTCCACAAGCATGGAGGTGATTGCTTATGTTGATATTAAATTGACTGTCTTCATCAACAGTGAGTTTCCTTCTTTTGCAAAGGCCTCCTTGAAGCCTCATAGTCTGCAGGATTCCCAAGAATCCTTTTGCACAGTGCTACCCAGAAGTCCTCCTGATGGCCTGTGCCCTGCAGAAAAAAACTCTGGTCACTGTGGGATGTCTCTTTTTGAATTGCATTGTCTCTGGGTATGTTCTGGTAGCTTCCTTCTTTCCCTTTGATTACTTGCCAAGAAGGTTTGAAGTTAGTGCTAGGTGTTGCATCTCTGCTTTTTGTACCTGCAGGAGCTGAAATTGTGTGACTAGGAAGATAACGCTTGCAATACTCCTCGTCTCAGGTGCTTGAACTTACTCGTGGCATGGGGAATAATACATACCAATCCATAAATCTTCTTTCTCTTAATTTTTCAAACTGACAATTTCTATTCTTAAGGAGGCTGTGTTGTGGAACACTGAATATATACTGAGTATTTCGATAGCACGAAGATATATGATGACAAGTTCTTGTTTGAATAGTTGTTTTCTTTAGTTGAAAGGTGTATGGAACTTCTAATAACATTGAAATTTCAAGTTGTTCAGTGCTAACATTTCTTGTCTTGGCAGAAATGTTATCATCTGCTATCACATTGATTTCAAAATACAATATTATCTCTAATCTAAAGTAACTCCACTTATTCTTAATGTCACCCACAGGTAAAATGTTCCAGTCTCCAGATATCACTCTTATTGTAGAGTTCATATTTATGTTTTATAAGGAGAAACCTATTGATTGGCTCCTGGACCATATCCTCTGGGTAAAAGTGTGTAACCCTGAGAAAGATGCTGTAAGTTTATTTTTATTATAAAGCTTCTAAAATGTTTTCATGATGATGAATGAGTTGATTTTTGTGAGCTGAAAGCCAGCATAGTGTACATTATAGTTACTGCATGTTCTGAAAGAGTCTTCCTGCCAAGATTTTTATCTCAAAAAGAACTTTAGAGGGACAGTTCTCAGGGGCATCATAGCTGTTATTGCTTCATATTTTGGAGATGGATGCAGTAAGGATAAAAAGCAAAAGTCTAGTTAGATTCTATGTGTAACAGACCTAAAATAAACTTATAGATGTAACCACCCATGAGGCTCTGCAAAATGTCACTGCTTGGATAGCAGTCTTGGAGGAAGTTCCAAATGGGGAATATACTTCATATTTTGGTCCTTCATTTCTCAAGGAACACCCTTCCTGAATAAACAGGTTCTGTGCAAGGACCTTGAACAGTATTACACTTGCACAGTAGTCTTGGTAGATTTCTGGGATGAAAACAAGAAAAAATGGATAAATAGGCCTAGGTTCTTAGCTTGTGTTGGTTTTTACTAATGTGTTGTTTTGCTTTTGTTTTTTTATCCCACCCTTACCTTTTCCCCCCACCATTTCAGAAACATTGTGATCGACAGAAGTCTAACCTGCGAATACGCTTCAGGCCTTCACTTTTCCAGCATGTTGGCCTCCACTCTTCTCTAGCAGGGAAGATCCAGAAACTCACAGTTAGTAGACAATATTTCCCTTCCTTTACAGAGCAGGCTGATTAAATGAAAAACATTGTGGCCATGGAGGAAACAGGCTTTTTCTTGTTGTCTTGCATTTTCAAGCATGATGTATATTGCTCCAGATGAAATTAAATCTGATACAGACGGGTTACTATAAAGTAGAAGTGCTAGTCCAGTTTATTTATGTGGACTTCTGCTAGGGGATTTTTTTCTAACTTTTTTACTTTCATGGCATATCCATATTACTAAACAGTACAAGATCTGATGCACCCAAAATGAGTAATGCATTCATTTTCCATTTTATGCCAATGTTTAAGTGTAACCACCTGAGAAAGAAACATAATAAACAAGGTTTTCTGACCAGTGTGATGTTTGTCTGTCTTTCAATTAGGATAAAGACTTCCTGAAACCATTACTGCATAAAATCCACGTGAATCCACCTGCAGAGGTTTCGACATCTTTAAAAGTCTACCAGGGGCATACCCTAGAAAAAACCTACGTAGGGGAAGATTTTTTCTGGGCTGTCACACCAGTTGCTGGAGATTATATTCTCTTTAAATTTGACAAGCCAGTCAATGTAGAAAGGTTAGTAATTACTTGCTGTTGGTCTCGTATATGAAGTTGCTTGTGCCAAGAATGCTTTAAGGTAGAATTTGGGGCTGTTATTATAACCCAAAGTGAAATGGTGTAGGACATTTGGAGTTCAGTTGAAACAGTGATCATTACTGTCTTCCCTCTAATTCTTTTACTATGATAAATTTTGTCTTGCTTTTAAAATTTTTTTTCATTTCATCTGGAGCCTTTTTGAAAAATGCAAGGCGAAACCACTGCTTCTCTGATGCAGAGAATTTAAAAGAAGCCAATTTGGTCCTATTTGTATTTGGTTAGTCTGTTTTTAATTACAGAGCAGTTGTACAGCATGGTATGTGGTACAGTGTGTTGTGCCCTGTGGCCTTGGTGCCTTGGTTGTCAGATCAGAAATCTTGTGGGAGCATATAAGGATGTCCCTAGACCTGAAGGCTGGGGAGTCTGAAGGGAAATGTTTTTAAGATGTAGCTTTAGGGCTTGAAAAAAGTCACTTTGCTAAGATTCCAGGTTGACCTATTTAAAAAATATTATAATGCAACAAGAAAGAAAAGAGGTGCATGCTTTCAAAATACAAATATCTGAGATTTGTTGGAGGTCTAAAAGTGACTACTTTTCAACTACTGGTCAGATTAATTACGGGTAATCAAGTTAGCATTGTAGAGATTAGTCATCCTTTAGTTTTATTGGGACTCATTTGGTGCTTTGCTGGCTACTGTCTTGCCAACATAGTTATTCAAGATTTATAAAATACATGGTCTATTTAATGTCTAGTGAAGTATTGCTCTGTTAGTGGATTCCTTTTCTCCTTACTTCACACACCTTATGTGGTTTTTTTAGGCCAATACCTATAGCTTGGTAGAACAAAGTTTCTTTGAATCAATTTGACTGGATGTTTTTCTTGTGAAGGAGACCTTTTTGCTATCCTGAACTGAATCCAATTAGTCAACTCGTGTACCTTGGTACATAATCAAAGGTTAAGTCTTCACCTTGGCTTAGCACAACATCAGTAAGATCAGTAGTTCCCTTGTGACTATGTTGTTCCAAACTTGTCTGACCTATGAAACTCAAGGTTGTAGTTTGAGATCTCAAATTACTCTTTCAGTCGATTGCTATGCTTTAAAAGATTTCCCTGGTTAGCTTTCCAAGGTGCATGTGTGAAGGAACATAACTGCCATACTTCCTTGGGTTAAAGGCAAAATATTTTTTCTGTGCCAACACTTGAAAAAAAAAATTTTTCTATACCTGTTGCCTTAATGCTGAAAGGTACTAGGGGAATGAGAAAGTACTAATTATCTGTGTAAAAGATGGGAAAATAATGTTCATTGTTGTGCCCTGGAAAATTGTAGCCAGGCCTAAGGTAGTTATGTCCACCTGCTGTGTTAAGAATAGTCTTAGCTGTAGAGGATTATATGTTTTGTTTTTTTGGGAGGAAGAAGTAGGGTTTTTGAGGGTCTTGTTTTGTTTGGTTTGGGTTTTTTTGGGGGGGAGGGGATATTGTTTTTTCGAAGGTTTTTTTGCTTGGTTTTCTTTGTTGTTGTTCTGAGGGAGGTTGTAGTTGTGTTTTTTTGGAGGTTTTTTGGTTTTCTGTGATTTTCTGTTTGGTTTGTTTCGGTTTTTTTTTTTGTTGGTTGGTGGTTTTTTTTGTTTGGTTGTTTGATTTGGAGGTTGTTTTTGGTTTTTCCTTGTTTGTTTTGTTATTTTTATTTATTGAAGTGCATTTTAGTTTTAAAAGAAAGGAAACATCTTGCATTCTGTTGCTTCCTCAAAGGAAGTCTGTAAGTTTGAATGATGCTACCTATTCAGCTATTATTGTAAGGCATTTTAAAGTTTATTATGACTTTTAGCTTCTATTGCCACAGTGTCCTCAAAAATACAGTATTTTATCTTTCTGAAGTAAGTGACTAATTAGATTTACAGATGTAATTTCAAATTATTGGGGACTTGTTTTTGTTTGTCTGTAACTTGAGCAGCAGCTGCAGAATTTGGCAAGTGCAGGTCTAGTAGAGCAGTGGAGTTTCCTGATATTTCAAGGATGCTTACTGAGGCAGTCAAAAATAATACTGTGACTGGCAGATTGAAACCCAGAAAAGGGAAAATGGACCAAGCATTAGGAAGACCTTCCTGGTGGAGAAATGAATCTGATGGTGGGAATTAGAAGTAGAAAACACACTTTTGATAGCGATCTTGTGTCTGTGGAAAGATGCAACAGGCTTTTTCTCTTTTTCTTTTTCTTTAAATATTAGAAGAGCTCTTTGAATTTAAAGGAAATTTTGTCTGCCAAGTCAGTTTGAGGTAACTGCTTAGTAACTCCCATAATAAATTCGGGATGAAGTTTTTTAATGGAAATACTGACCACAGCTCTGACTGAATAAATGGCACATCTATTACACTGTGACAGAGTACTGACTTTTTCCTGTAGTTTATTTTTCCACACTAAATGTTTTGCTGAACTGAATTTGAGTTTTCTGCAGTTCAGCAATTAGCTTTCATTAAGTCTTTAAATATTTAATTTTTGAGATCTGAGAATATTGTCAGGAATAACACTGTCAAGGATCTCTTAACTTAAAATGAGAACTGAGTTCACTTCACTGAGCAAAAAGTAACATTTGTGCCTATTTTATGCAAGACCTGGCTAGCAGATTCCTGCTGAATATTGAACAGTAAAATAGATGGTGCTTGTTCTAAACCACCCCTGGAGAACAGGGATGTGTAAATTGAAACATTCTAATGCTTACTTTAGTGACAGCTCTTGTATTGAAGCTTTCTAGGTTCTTTCCAAGCAAAAGTTTTCCAGCCAAAACACTAAATCCCTTAATAGTAATCTAGGCTCTCATCCTTTGCAATAAGAAAATAAATACATTTCTTTCAGTAGAAAATCCTTGAGAAGGAAAGTAGATTGAAGGATGTTCCTCTTAAAAACAAATTGCATAACAGTGTTGAAGGTATGCTTGGTTTTGATTGGTTGGGGTTTTTTTTTTTAATAAAGGGATGGACTGTTCTCTAAATGCTCAAAACAGCCTACATTGTAAAGATAAAAAATATTGAATTTCTGTTCCCTCAGGTTTTTACATAATTAATGAAATCCACTTTGCTGTTTTGGTATGTACACTGCTGTTCCAAACACAGATTTAATTATTGAAATTGACAGTTATATTAAGAGTTTCTTTATGAACCAGTCAAAACACATTTGAGAAAGACATGCCATTGCAGCATTAAAGTGATGCTGGTGTCCATCATCATCACAACCATTTCTTTTTTGACTAAGTTTCAGAGCCCTCCCTACAGGTGTGATTGACACAAATCAGATGTTGTTTTCAAAGAACATATGCACTAATTACTTTGAGAAAGCCCTTGAAAGTGCATAACTTATGGCTGTTCTGCAATAGGAATTTAGAGTGGATATTTTCAGAAAGGGCTTCAGGTTTGCTTCAGTATAAACAGATTTCAAATGCTGACCTTTAAAAGAAAAAGCTGCAGGAAAAGACAAGTATGTATTTTATACTGTGGAAAAAAAAGAAATACTGCAAAACTCACCCCAACCTCACTAGTATACATATATAAATTTTTAAAATATGAGTCTCATTGTTTCTTGTGTGTAACTGCTTCACAGAATCATCAAGGTTAGAAGAGACCATCAAGGTCATCTAGTCCAACCATCAACCCTGCACCCCTATCCCTAAGTGCCACATACAGTTGCATCTTGGAAACTTCTAGAGATGATGACTCTGCCACCTCCCTGGACATTAGTCCAGTGCCTCACTACTCTTTAGGTGAAGGAAATGTTTTTAGTATCTAGTCTGAACCTCCCCTGATGCAACTTAAAGGCCATTTCCTCTTGTCCTTTCCACTGAGACACAGTAGGAGACATTGACCCTCACCTGTCTCCAACCTCCTTTCAGGCATTTGGAGAGAGTTTGAGCCTCCTTTTCTCCAGGCTAAACACCCCCAGCTCCCTCAGCTGCTCCTCACAGGACTTGTGCTCCAGACTCTTCTGCAATACTGCTTCATAGTGTGATTTGAATATTTTCAAAAGGACTAGCAGCTTACTTTTTGGGGAGAGGGGCAATGTGTTTTTGCTTGTAGTGTTGGGTTTTTTCCTTCCCTTTCCCCACCATCACTGCTTTGAACTCTATAGTTGCCCTGTAGCCAGTTGGCCTCTCCTTTTAAGTTTCTGAGTAGTCATCCCAATGTGACATTGACTATTAATAAAGTGATTTAAGGTACAACTTGCTGACTGGAATTTCAGTTTTTAAGTAGAATCCTAATACTTTGACAAACCACCTTGTAGATTACATTTACCAGCTTGTGCTCTGATATTGGCATAGATACTGGATGTGCAGTATTTGAGACTATTCATCTAATTTTCTGTATTCTGGAGATTGGAATTGCAGGGAACCCATGATGTTAACCTCACTTATATTTCCCATGGCATCTTCTCACAACACAGAATTAATAGTCATGCAAGAAAATATATATTTGACTATTTAAGCTAGAAAATCAATGCATTTAGTGTGAATAGTATCTTGTTGGACTCCTGGTAACTAAACATATACATTATTTTGTCTGCTTTGAAATTACTGTGACAGTGCTGAAAAATACCTGCATAAAAAGTGACAGATGAGTGTGTGATAATTTGTAAAGGAAAATAAAATCAGCTTTTAAAACAGGTTCTCTAGCAGTGAAATATGAAATGATTTTTTTTAAAATACAAAAAAATTACCAAAAAGGATCAGAGTAGTCGGTCTTGTATGTATCCAAAATGTAATTATCTATCCTGTGGGATGCAAGTCCTCCTGTGGCTAGAGAGATACAAGATCAAATGCAGTACAACAGAAAAAAAACTTCCCAACAGCTTTCCAAAACAGGAAATGGAACTTCCTCATCATTTGCTTTTGCAGTAGCAACCACTCAAACCCTAGTGACCTGCAAAATTGTTTTGGTTTTAGATGAGTACAGCAGTGACTTGCCTGATGTATAAGCTGTTCTGTGTTCATAATCACTGTTCAGTGTAGAACCCCCCCTTCAGCCCAATACAATAAACATTTTATGGGCAGTTTTAGCTCAAGAACTATGTACGTGCATACACATAGAGTGTATAATTTAGAAGTAATCTTTAATTCTGATTCTAAAGATGTATGCTGTTAAAGTGCAGCACCATTTTATGACGCTTGTAAGGGTCCTATCGGCTGATAGGAAATATTTGAAAATCTCTGAGTGTGTTATTTGAAATGTTTTGGTGTTTGTCAGTACATTTCAGGTGGGATAATACTTTTAGTGTCCATAAAAGAGAATTTGAGGACTTTGGTTTCTCTGTTTGCATAAGCTTCTGTACTAATGAGGAGAACATCCTCAAATGGATGCACTGACAGCAGGGATTTGGCAGACAGGCTCCCAGGCACTGATGCTGTTTGCTCTGGGCATGGAGTTCTGCCCATAACAATGAGGCAAGGGCTTCATATGAAAAGGAAAAAAACCCCTCAAAGTATGGATCAGAGACAGAAGAAAAGAGCTGCCTAAGCCAAGGACATGCTGCTTCTTCCTTAATGGTACTAATATCCAAGATTTGTGTACTTGGCAGTGTTCCTGGATTTATAGTTCTTAGTCAGAAATCTTGGAGGCTTAATGCTGCTTCCAAAATGTTAGATGTCTCATGCCACTTGAGATGCTCTAAAATGCTTCACGTGATTTCCAGAAGGACTGGAGTCTCTGAGATGTCATAACTGCATCTTTCCAGCCTGTGATGAGGTCACATACCCAAGTGCAATCTCAAATGGTGGCAAATGCCCGTGTATAAGAAAACTGAGGAGAGTTATCTGTGCTTCCCCAGCCAGGCTGGGCGGGTAAAATGTTTATGTGCATACACCCACATATATGCAGGCATACATGCTAAAAACCCCAGCAAAGCCTTTCTACATCTCCCTGGATTAAAAATTCAGCAGAAATAACCTTGTAAAAGAACAATCAATCACCCCCAGCAAAAAATGCAAAATGAACAAACTCTATCCATGAAATAGAAAAAAAAAAAACCCAAACCACCTCCAAAATGAAAAATTTAAAATTAATTTAATGTCAGACTTTTTTATTACAGTTGATGTGAGCCCAGAGAGACAGTGCAGCTTTAGAAAGTGGATGTCATAGTTCTTTCTGGGAAACAGCAGAAGAGTAGACCAGAGAATGAGATTTTCTTACGCAGCTAAGTACCTTCTACACATACTGCACAAGTGAAGAGGGTTAGGAAATGGTGCAGGTAACCTTACTGAAAGATTCAGATTGAGTTTTGAAGTGGTGTGAGAGAATTAATTTCTTAGGCATGTGATGGTTGAAACAGACTGAGACCACTCCCCAAAATCCTTCCATCATCCCTTCAGTCAAGCTACTTTGTGGCCCATTGACAAACATGAGAAAGTTCACTCCATTAGGTGCACTGGGTCATGGGGAATTCAACCCTTGCAGCTCTCAACCATGCAGCCCAATTTATATAAAGACACTTAGATGGGCTCATTTCATCAGTGGAAGTGGAATACCAGGAACTTTGTATAGAAGGTAATAGGGTGGGGGTATTTTTTGTTTTGTGTTGTTTGGGGAGCCCAGGGGATTTCTTCTTTCTTTGTGGGGAGTTTTTTCCAAATTTGGAATTATAACAACAAGATATTAAATATATAACAAAATATATATTTTATGCATATGTAACAAAAGCTTCCACTACATTGCTTACCTATTGTGAATACTTGGCAGATGCATATATATAAAGACTGGAGGAATTGCACTTTTTTTGGAAGTATAAGCAATTTTTTCAAATGACTTAGTAAGAGGCATGAAGAATAGGAGAATAAATGGAGCTTGAGAGAAGGAAAAGAAATTATTCATCTTCTGTTTGTGTTTTGCGTGAGGAAATAGTGCATGGTTAATACTGGTTTCCAGTGACAGTGGAATAACACTTCCTAATTAGGATTCTGGGAAAGTGACACAAAGGAGGTAGATTAGTTTTCTTTTTACCACATTTGCATCCAGTGATCAAAAATGCTGGAAAGAATTGGTGAATAATGTCTCTTGCAGTGGATGATGGCATCTGTAGAGAGCCAAAAAATTGCTGACTGAATATTGCTTTTACAGAAATTCATGTTGTGCAGAATTAAAAACTCCAAGGCTGCATGTTGCTATGGATAATTTGTTCAAACATGGAAGGAAACATTTCCTCTCTGCCTTCCTACCTATTTTCCTTTTCTGAAAATGGGATATACTAAAATACATCAGATTACTAAAAAGAGACGTAAGGCGGATATATGAAGGAAAGGATTTGATTCCTGATGTTTGCAGAGCACAAAGGCCTGCATTCTTGTATTCTTAGAATCAGGTTTAGTATCAGGTGAGATAAACAGGTGAGTTTCCTTCAAGACAAAACCCAGATATGTTGACAGTGGATGTGAATTGTGCTGTTTGAAATATTTTTGTATCCTGTTTCCCTTTAGAAAACTGCCATAATTTACTAATAAAATGATTGTGTATTCTGTTCTATTTTAATTAGAACACGTAATTAGAATACTTCCTATACATGAAAAAGTAATTGGCCCCTTATTTAAATAAAATATAAAAGGTTTTTTAACACCTAAAAGAAATCAAATTGGGTAATAGAGAGAATAATAGTTTTTTGGGTCTAAATATGCTTGGATGTGAGAGAAAGAAGAGAGAATACATCCCTTTATAAGCAAGATAGGGGGCAGGTAGGGGCATGCGTGGTTGTTTTGGGGTTTTTTTTTTTTGAAAGCATGGGTGATGAAAAAATTTAGCTATTAAAAGAATATTAAAGTCAGCAGTTCAGAATAGTAATATTAATTTATCCATCCTCTGGGGGATGTTACAGAAGGAGAGAATCTTTCTGGGTGCTCACTTTTGGAGGGGTTCTGAACCTGAGTGTGGGTTTTTAAAGTACCCTAATAGTTAACTGCTTTGGCAGACTAATGATATCTTGTATCAGTGTGCAAGTAATAATCACAGTTCTGCCTTCCCCTCCCTTTGTGTGTTAGGATGTATATGAATATATGTTTCAGTTTATTGGCTGGGGGGGTTTTCCCCTCTATTTGTCTTGATTTTTCATGTATATCTAGCTCCATGGCAACAACTCAACCCCTCAGCCTGGGTAAATACTGAAGTCACTGAGTATGAAAACAGAAGTTTTCTTTGCAGCTTTGACTTTGCTCCATTTAGTTTGATGATTGGTGGGGTTTTTTTCTGTTTGTGTGTTTGTTTTTAAACCTTCAGTGTTCTTGAAATTTTGTGTATTTTTTAATGCTACATGAAATATTAACACTTAGCCTCCTCTTACTCTCATACCACATTGAGGTCATGAGCAGAATGTGAGTTCATACCTTTAATTATTTCTGGTAGAGAGGAGGTTTGAATATCTAGAGTAGCTGGTTATTATCTTTGACTTGTGATGCTTTAAAAAGACACTTCCAGCAGAAAAGGTTCTCTTAGATTCAGATACATTATTACTATACTTAGCAATTGTAAGTTAGAGTTACTTTTCTCTGATGCCTTTGATCAAAAATGTTCAATTGTGTTCATGTTTGTATTTTGTAATTAAGAAAGTAGTGAAGTAATATTCCATAAGGCAATAGTAAGGTTTGGTTTTTTAACTTCAGGTGAATTTGTGTTTGGTTGGGATTACTATTTTTAGAGATCCATTGCTTTCAGAATTTTTATTTGAAGGAATGGTTCAGAAGGTGTTAGGTTTAAGCAGCTGGTAGACAAGGAAATCTTAAATGTTAAATGATTAGGAAAACAAGCACGTGTTTTTACTGTTTACATGGACTGTCATGTGTAAATCCCATGACAGGTGTCAAAATAATTTACCAATTGAAAGCAAAGCTATTCCCAGGTCCTTCAGTATCTGTATTGAGAAATACCTATCATAGTCTGAAAACCATAGACTCATAGAATCATTTAGGTTGGAAAAGACATTTAAGGTCATTCAGTCCAGTTATAAACCAGTGTTTCCCTTGAAAGAAAAAAGGACTGGGCCAGACATCTTACTACTGGTGCAGGAATTAAATAAAAAAAAGCAACCTCGTAATCCTATGGCTATCAGCTGGATTACTGTACATTACTGATTTAATGAGGATCTTAAATGTCTTGCAAATGTCTCTGTGGTTTCTAGAAATGTCTGTTTTACTTAAAAAATATCAGATGAATAAATCAGTTCATTAGGGGACGTAAGAGTCTTCTCTCCACCTGGGAGGAAGAAACCCATAATGCTCTCTTGTCCACTTAAATATCTAGCATAAGAGCAAGTTTGTAAAAAAGGTCTTAGCATATATAGAGTGCAAACCTTTGGGGAGATAAAGACAGATTTCTTAAAAGCCATTTCAAGGATTTTGGAATGAGAGGTTTAACTGACCTTTGTTTCAAAATGAGTTTTACTCTCTCAACCCATTTCCAAAGAATCTTCATTTGAAAAATCTCCCGTCTATTACAAAAGAATAGCTAAGGACACTTACTTTAGTAGAATATGTTTGTTCGTAAATTAAAATTTATTTCAAATAAAGTTTTCTAATCGATAAATTTTAGTTCTAAACAAAATGTTTATCATAGATATGGATTTACTGTGTATGTGTATTTAAGCTTCTGTTTTCAATCTGTGTAACTTTTAATGTCTAAGTAGGTGTTATCTGTCAAGTGTTGAAGCAAGGCTCAGATATAAAAATATCCCTTCCTTTCTAAACATAATTTAAAATGTGACATGTGCATGTGTTACATGTGTGTGCATTTGGATTTACAGATAGTTATAGAAAATATACTAAAATAGGTTTGATTACATGGAAATTGGATTTGATTAATTACTGCTGTAAATTGCTCTGGCACTGTGCCAGCTCGGGTGTGCATTGCTCTAATGGAGTGACAGCTGCTGAGGGGAGGAAGCTGCACCTCAGTCTCAAAGCTGATAGCACAGTAGGAGAAATTTGTTGGCTGTGGTTGTGTGCTTGCAGGGTTGTTTTTAAAAACAGGCAAACAAACCCAAATAAATAAATCACAACCCCTCATGGATAAACAAAGCCATCACTGCTACTGCTTCCCCCAAAAAACTATCCAAACCTCCAAAGCCAATTACTGTTCATTGAGAGCACAGTGATGCCAGATCACAGGGAGTTCCTTTGTGGATTTTTAGGTGTGTCTTCTCAGAACTAAGTGCTAAGGAAAGGCAGCATGTCTGTGGTTTGGGTGGAGCATTTGGTGGGAATACCTTAGATAGCGAGTGTTTGATTACTTCCATTTTAAATGAAGTCTTCTTAGAATTTTCACTGTTTTCAAGAGAAAAAATGGCTTAGAGAAAAAGAGAGAAGTACTGCTTAGGATATCTGACAGACTAAGGAATGGCTAGTTAGATCTATTAGGTCAAAAGACAGCAGAATGTACTTTTAATTTTCCAGTCAATTTTCTTGGGAGTTTTGTTTTGCTTACTATTGAGATGTACAATGAAGGCATCTTCCTAGAAAAAATAATTTTTTGGGGTTTTTTGGGTGTCATTAATTTCTAGAAAAAGTAATGAGATTTGTTTTGGAAGAACTGTGGATGTTTTAGGTAGCTTGTATACTTTGGAATTGACTAACCTTTACATTAAAGTACAGCGTGGAAATTATTTTTCTTGAAACATAGTAGTGATGCTTATTTAGTCCAGTTCTGTTTTCCAGTACAATTGTGCAGTTCTGCTGAAACCAGTGCAATAGAATTCAGCGTGGCTTTCTTGTATCACAATGTGAGGTGTTGCTCCTTTTCTGAGCCTTGATAAAAGAAATGTTCTATGTGTGTGTGCATTTTCTTAAAATATTTCCATCATTTTGGGGTCACAGACATTTCTGAGTCAGGGTCAGAGCTCTGTTTTCTTCTACTTGTCTTGTAGCTATGGAGTATGGATTAATGGCAGGTATTCAACCTGGCTTCAGATATATTGGATAAAGACAAGCTGAAATTTACATTTCTAACTGCATCTTAATAAATTGCAAATTGAGCTGATGGTTTTAATTTTAATCAAGTGATAATTTCTGAACTAATTTTGTCTCTGGCTGGTGACATATTTAATGTCAAAGAGAAGTTAACAGTAAGTACCATCTAAGTTCCAGTTGAAGAAAGGTTTGAAATGTGTTGATAGATCTTTACATATTCATTTAAACATAATAAAATAGTCTTCCTAAAAGTGGCATCTGAGTAGGTGTAGGATCTAATTAGTTTATGACAGTAATCTGAATTAACTCTGGTCCACTAGAAAAAAATGGCAAGTACTGAACAGTTTTCAAGCATTGATTCCACCTAGTGGTAAAAAAATATTATTACTGGTTTACATAATATATATGCAGAACATGAAGTTCCTGTTATATATAAAGAGGAATTAAACTGTCTCTTTTGTAACATAATCTACACATGTGCAGTACTGCAAAAGCTGTTCAGAGTAGGCAGCTAGAATTTGAACACTTCACTGATTGATAGTGACAGAAATGGTTTAGATAATGGTTTCAAACATATTTATTCTGTCCAATTAAAAAAAAATTAATTGCACAAGAGCGAGAGTAATGGGGACTTTGTACAGGTTTAAAAAAGTCCTTTTTATGTGTGTATACATGTCAAAACCAGGCTTTTATGGTTTGTTTTTTTGAGGGATTTTTTTCTTAAATCTGTCCTTGGAATAGAAGTTTGAACTCAGGTAACATGAAAGGTGTGGATATGGGTTGGGAATTCCTGGCACAATCATCAATGAGATTTTGCAATGAATCATGGTGGAGAGGTGGACTTGGGGAACACTCACCTGGCAAAATATTGACTTGGCTAAGTTCCCAGAACTGTTTCAGAATGGATCTGCAGAATTCATCCTGTGGGCACAGGGTGACATGTGCTGGGGAGAGGCTGAAGGAAGATGGGGGCTCCTTCTTCTGGAGGTGATACCAGTGTGTGCCAGGCAGTAATGGCTACAGCTTTGTGTCATGCAATCTGACAAGAGCAGATGATGCAAACTCCCTTCCTCTGTAAAAGATTGTCCAACTACTCTTTAGCAACTGAAAAACTTGACCCCTTCCAATTACAGCAACATGGGAAACCATCTTAGCCCCAGCTGATGTAGGCCCAGTATAAAAATGATGTTTATCCTTGTAGCATCCATATGTGACAATTAACATGTAAGACAGTAACACAGCTGATTCTGACTGAAGTATGTAGACTGTCTTTGTTTTTCCTTTTCATTTATAGGTACTTGTTTCACAGTGGCAATCCAGAGCATCCAGGAGACATACTTCTAAACACGACTGTAGAAGTTTTGCCTTTTCAGGTATGAATTTTTTGATTTGTGTCTTCTCCGTTACAGGATAAAAGCTAAGTCTGTTTATTGACTTTTTTAATCGGGTGAGGAGACATAAATGCTTCTTTTAACTGTATGAACTTGATGTTCTAATGTTCTCACACTTTTCCTTCTTTTAATTGGATATATTCACAGAAGACTATTGTAACTATTCAGATGTTCATTCAGGGTGCAGTCTGCTAAAAATGCTGTTGGTAATTTTGAGGTGAACAAGGTCATTTTCTTCCAGTTCATTGCTACTATTTAAAACAAAAGAATAAACAGTCTTCCCTCTCCTGTGTATTTTGGGAAAGGGGAAACCTAAGGGAATCTGCTATTTGACTTAGTAAAAAAGTCTTAGTTCAGGGACTAATACACATCCAAACCCACTAGATACTGAAATATATAGATTCTTAAACAGAATGTGTACCTTTCACCTGATTTCTGATTTTTTCCCCATAAATCAGCCAGTTTTACCACAGGAGAGTGCTACACTATCTAAAGTATATTTTTGTTTGAAGTCAGATAGTATGGGTTCTTTTTCTTCAATTAGATATTATGGCTAATTATTATATCACAAAAGAATGAGAGGATTAAGATATTACTTCAGACAAGTTTATTTTATTTAGTATTAAAATGGCAAAGTGTGTCTATCTTCCCCCATATACCTCGTGTCAGAATCTTGAAATCTATGCTGAAATTGGCATATGTTGAATCTTTTTTTTTTTTTTAACTTGCTTTTTATCTATTTGTTTGAAGTAAGTAATCATGGAGGAGTTCACATCTCCATTTTCCCTGTCTGCCTTCCTTGGAGCAGGCAAAAATAGGAAATTCTTACTATTCCCATCCTTAAAAAGAAAATTGTTAGTTTGATTCTAATTATACAACATGACGTGGGATATTATGTCATAAGATCTGAGGGGTTTGTTTCTCAAGACCTTTGGAAATACACTGAACCACAAAAACAGCCCTCAATTCATCTAAGCCCAAGATACAAGAATGCACAAGATAAATAGCAGAAATGTGCATTTTTGACTTTACTTGGCTGTGGAATGTCCCTCACTAGAGCATCCCTTAAGGAAGTAATGGTACAGAGGTTCTATTGCTATTGATGCAATATGTGGAAAAGGTAAACAGGAAATTCTGCATCTGGCCCGTTCCTAAAGCCACTGGTGTCAGCAGAAAATACTGTCAGTAAAATACTGTCAGCTGAGGAGAGCAGCTCCTGAGGGCCCTGTTTCTCCACCCTGGACTTCAGTAGAGCTAAAAACTCATTCACATATTTTAACCCTGATCTTCCTTAAGTAGAATTCAGAGAAACAAAAAACAGTCCTTAGAAACCAGAGTATCCCCAGACTGGATTTGTCTGGGATTCAAGCAGCATACTAAAAAACCCTCAGGACAATCTATAACAAAAACCTGCTCCAAACACCACCAACAACAAAGAAAACCAAAACACCCACCCCCCAAATAAATAACCAAAAACATTCCCACCACTTTTTCAGCAGCCTTAGTTCAAAATAGGGATGAAAAAAAAAAAAAGGCTGATCAATTTAATCTCCATTTTGCCAAGCATTTTTAATTAATTCCTGGGAAATTCTTAGAGTGGGTCTTTCAGTATTGGGTCATGGTTTTAATTTTCAAGCTGTTTTTCAAGCTCTGCTCTACAGTTTTTGCTTTTTGTGCTTATTAAGAAAAACTTACTGATACCCATCCATATAGTGAGGCACTGATAATTGTGATGCTTCACTGCTGGTCTGATGGCTTTCCATCTCACCCAAAGTCTTAGATCAAAAAGTAAGCTGTAAGTTTTCATTTGTCCAAGAGAGAAAGCACTTGTTAGACCACAAAAAAAGAAGGCAGGTCCTGCCTTTGCTTGTCTCCTACTGTGAATGCTAAGTATTCTGTTCACCTGGCAGTTACCATGTGAGTTCTATGGGGCACTTAGAGTACTTGATTTTTCTCCTTTGAAGCCAAGTATTGTTCAGTTCTGGGTTCTGGAACACTGCTGCTCTTTTTTTTTTCTTTCTTTTTTGTGTTGGCTGGTCTAAGGCTATAAATAACTATATTCCAGGCTTGTTCTTAATTATTTGGAAAAAATGGATGGTGACTATATAAGACACATTTGTCTTTCTCTGGCAAAGTCATATGTCAAAATAAATTATCTTATTATGCTTTGTTGTTCAGAGTGAAGAACTGGTATTAAGCAAAGAAACCAAAGACAAACGCTTAGAGGATGGTTACTTCAGGATAGGTATGTAGCTGTATAAAAAATGTGTATTCTTACTATTGCAACTCTTAAAGACATCTGTATTAAAACCAAAACAAACCTAAATCTGAGTTTTTATCATTCATTTTTGGGTACATGACCCATAGGCTTTACTTTATTTTGTGTCCACTAATTCTTTTCAGAGACTGATTTACTAAACAGAGATCTCTTGTGACTCTTAGTTGTAGTGCAGCTACATCCAACTTTTCTGCCACGACTCATCACCTAGATTATAACAGAGGCATTTCCAGGTTTTGTAAAATCACCTCCTCTGTCCTGTGACTGCACACCAAGTGCTGTGGTGTGAGTTGTGTGCTTGGCCTGGATTTGAACCCACCCTACAGACAACCAGCTGTCTCGTCACAGGATGAGATTTGCATTTCAACAGCCAAGTGGCTGTTGGGGAAGGTGCCTGGATACATGTTGTCAAGGAAGAGAAATTTTACACATGGATTTTAATTAGTTGCTGGACATAGTTTGGGCAATCCTGTTGCAATGGAAGCACATTTTTTTGTCATAATAAATTACAGTTGTCTATGATTTAACTGTAAAGTCTAACTGGGCTTTTAAATTGAATTCTTACTCATCCTAATATAATTAAAGATGCTTTAAATAGGAATATGTTATGCATGAATGATATCCCTTGCCCTTAATCCTGTTTGAAAACACGTAAGTCAAAGGCATCATATTAGTTCTGTGATATTAAATGAATACCTGTGCCAAAATCTTGGCTGAGTTTGAGGTATTAATGCCTTTAGACAGTTTCAAAGCTTTTATTCTTATGTGTAATCCTGTTCAGACAGGTGTGTGCTGATGATGTGCCCCATATTGTTTCCTGCTGCAAAACTGGATCTGATGTCAAAATCATTCACTGCCTTTTATTTTAGGAATGATACTAGTTTCACTGTGATTCTGTCCCAATGATGCTGTGAATTGTGATACTGCAGATATGTTTTCTGGATTTTGTACTTCAGTTGGGTAGATCTTAACTGAATATGTACTTTTGCAGGGAAGTTTGAAAATGGTATAGCTGAAGGAACAGTTGACCCCAGCCTAAATCCTATTTCATCATTCCGGCTTTCAGTGATACAAAATTCAGCTGTTTGGGCAATTCTGAATGAGGTAAGAGGTGGCAGAACATTGAAAAACAAAACATTCTCTCCATGAATGGGAGATTTCTTCATTTTATTTTGAACCTCAGACTTTTGGCTAATACTAAAAGTAGTTACCTCCTGTTACTGAGAAATGTAATACACTAAACCATGACTTATTTTTTCTGATTCTCTATTTCAGATTCATATTAAAAAGATTACAAACTGACCATGGAAATCTGCTTTAGAGGAAAAAGAATCATTGAAAATTCTTCCTATAAAGTCCGACATCTTTAGCAAGTCACAAATTGAAAATACTGAGCATGCACCTTATTCCAAATGTCATTCTTTTTCACTTGAACTCTACCTCTTGTGAAATCTACTGTAGATGAGAAGATTGTATTTACCCCTTCTTATCTGATCCATCCAGAAACTGATGCTCCACACTGATAACGTTTGTCCGAGGCCCAAGTTGTCCTCCACTGTAATGTGACTTTACCATCTTATGGTTGCAGAACCCTGCTACGCTTAACCTGTACTATTTTGATAGTATAGTAATATAGAGTTGTACATATTGTTACATTCCTTGAAGAAAATGAAATATAATTATTGTTAAATAAGTTTTATGAAGGGGGTACTTTTGGAGTTCCATTTATTTTCTATAACAAGAACCCTCTTTTATAGACTGTCAGGGATATATATTAAAAATGCTAGGGATATTTAATTTATTAAAATAATTTGAAAAGTACATATTTTTATGCAGTAAAATTTTAAATTGATATAGTTTTTTTATGAATTCTCTAGTTTAAGTTATCTTCCTACATTTTTCTTTGGAGATGCAAACATAAATTAATACCATATTTCAAATATACTGCCATGTTTAAAAAAAACAAGATTAAGTTTCTAAATTATGTAGTTTTATACACGGAATCTGAATGATGTTCAGAGGCATAAATAGAGTTCTGAAGAGCATTATTCTTTGGGGCTATGAAATTCCACTATGTACAGTTTGTAGCCAAATGAAAAGCATGTTGAAATGTCTTCTTTCATATTATGTACTAAATCTGCAGTGATTTTAGATTGAATCCATTGCATTTTAGAATAATTTTTTTTACTCCAAACCAGTTCTTTCTAAAAATATTTGTAAACATTTCCTAGGCTGAACAAATTTTCTGTACTGAAGAAAATCATTCTCCAGCTTTGCTTTGGAGTGACAAGAGGTTACCTTTTATCAAAAGAATGAACAGTAGATACATTTGATTTACAGAGGTCTCCTTTTAAAAAAAATCTGTTATTGAAGTGTTTATTTTGGATACATTAGTGAGTAGTTACAGTTTATTTTCTTCCTTTGTTTAAGAACAAGGTCTTAGTTTGACTCCTTTATGGATCAGTATGGTAACTCACACTAACTTTTTAGTGGGAACTGAATTTGGCCTCAAGTTAGTACCCTGCCTTTTCATTTCAAGGGAAACAACGGTGATCTTAAATGAATCGGAAATTCGGTCAGGAACAGAATTTAATCTGGATTACATCACAGTGGAACTGTTGCAGTACTAATGCTGCTGCTTTTCTTAAGAGTCCTTCTGCTTAGCTGCTTATGTGTAAGGACTCAGGCATGGGAAAAATTCAGTTAGTTAGAAATGGCCAGGAGAAAGAGGCAGGAATTCCTCCCTTTAATAGGAATGAAGTGCCTGATTGACATTGGAGGGAAGCATCCATGCTAGTTTGGGTATTCTCAGTTGTGCTGTGAATCAGCCTCCTGGAACTGACATCTCAAAAGCTGGCCAGCTTTCCCTGTAGAAAAAAACACACTCTGCTACCCCCAACACAGAATCATAGAATCACTTAAGTTGGAAATTACCTTTATTGTCTTTTTGATCAGGGCACAGGTTCACAAAACCTGTTGCAGGTTCCCTGATCTAGAGCAGGGGTCTTGAATTTGTATTTCCCCATTAAAGTTTGGCTGATAGATTTGGCCTCTCTTTCATGATACGTTTATAAGGAGCAGGAGCCTAAACCTGCCTCTCCATCACACTCTCACCACTGGGTTATAGTGTCAACATGTCTTCTCTGCTGCCTTGTTGGAGAATTGTGCCATAGCTTTGACAGTTCAGCAATATTCAAGTTGAAGAACTTAACTACGTCTACAAATTGTTGTTGTTTTGGTTTAGCTATGTTGTCTGGGGACACAGGGAAGACAAGATTTGTACACAGAGATAAGACCTTCTATTTAGACTGATGGGTGTAAAACCAAGAAAAATAAGTTACCAAGTGGACCTTGTTTACTTTTTCTGATTGCATCAGGTGGTGTAAATAAAATGTTAATTGGAAAGCTTGTGTTGCCCATAGACAGTGAGGGCATAAGCTAAGCACTGGTCACATAAATTAGGATTATTCTTGGATTTAGGAATGTGGGTGACTAGGGTCTGAATCCTGTGTGTGTCTCTAGCTTATTGTGGTGCTACAGCCCCATTTGTTTCCTGTATAATGCCCTGCCATCAAATTACCAACATGCAATGGTTTTTTATCAAACATCAGCTAGCAAAGGTCTGAGAAAGTATTTAGGTTTTCTTCTCAGCTGTGTCTGTGAATGAATGATGCAAGTTATTTAAACTAGGGTTATTTATTACAATCCAGACTGCAGAAATACATGAGATATTGCAGTTTCTTAATATAATTAGTTTTGCTGACAGAGATGTTTTCTGTTTTCCATGAGTCCAGAAGTTTACTGGTACCATTTATGTAAGAAAGCTGTGTGCTTATTCTCAAAGCATCACTGTTCCTGACATTTCACAGTAGTTAAGATGAATCACTGCTAATATATTTAAATACATAGAACCCCTACCACAATGACTGCAAGACTGGTTAGTAGTATATTTAATTTTCAAAAATGTTGAGAAGAAATTTATCCAAGACAACAAATTAAACTAGTAAAATGTGGGTCGTTTTCTAAAGATTGATTCATTTTTATTACATTATAGTAGTAGGAGTTGAAAATACTCTGGGCTCCTTCAATACTTTCAGTGTTCCTGAACTTACAGGCTCTCTAGATAAATGTGCCACATGAATACCAATTCTATTTCATAGACCCAGGTAAATTCAGAGCTGGTGTAATTAGGTAGATTATTTCTGCAGACAGCTTTTTTTGGGCTTTATACCTTTAAATTCCAATCCCCAAGTCAGGCTAAAGTGGTGCAAGTCTCCTTCCTGGAAGTATGGTGAAGTAAGAACACCTGGGTTGTTTGGCTCATCAGCCTTTAGCCTGGGTACTCTTTGTGACTGGATCTACACCAGTGGGCTGGTGTCTCCTGCATATCTCTATTGGAAGGATAAGAGATCTTAAACAGCATCTTAAATCTATTACCTGTTTTGAGGGAGTTTTTCCCTACATGTATTCAAGTCATTTTTGTTGTGACCTTAAAAATCCCCTCGAGGCTGCTGAATCTCAAGAGTTATCCAATAATGGAAAGTGTTTAAAAAAACCCTGCACTATCCTATGCTCCTGTTAGCTCCTTCTGATGCTGTTAAAGCTTCAGAAAAGCAAACTTTTGTGAAACCAAAGGCATAGCCAGAAAACTTCATTATCTGGGCAGATGAACTTCTTACACTGGATGCCAAACAGACTGACTGATGTGAACATTTGCTTTTCTGAGCTGATCAGGACTGCTTGGGACCAAGGAAACATCAGATTGTCAGTATAATCTTGCTTTGCTCATTCAGTGGGTCACCCTACTGAAAACTTTGTAAATAATGTGAACAGGATGTGATAATTAGAGTGTTTCTAAAGCACTGTATAAGGCTTTGAGCTTTTGCAGGCATCTCAACCGTGTGTTTTCATTGATGGAAAAGATTCCTATGGGTATATTCATTTTTTTCTGTACTTAAAGATGGCTTAGAAAAATTCAGGTAGATGTGATTCGTGGACCAAGAAAAGACTGGAGTCTTCTGTCGTATCACTCCTTGTCTAGTTTCAAAGCAGTTTTTAAATACCTTGAGTCAGTTTAGAGCAAAGCAATTTATACTTTGCCTGTGTGAAACACAGTTCCATGAATGAGCTGAAGTGTGATTAGTCTTTGGAAAAATTTGGAAACTGGGTACCAGTTTCCTTCTTTTTTTTTTTAATTTTTTTTCCCCATATATATTACAATTTCAGTAATCTCTGTCTTTTGTTGGAAGTACTTGCTCCAGATGAAGCATCATAGTAATCTGTAGTTCGCCTCCAACTTGGAAATTATTATTTTAGTCTCATGGGGGAGAAGAAAAATGGGATCTTCTCAAAC
Source organism: Trochalopteron elliotii (assembly GCA_024734555.1). Lineage (NCBI taxonomy): Eukaryota > Metazoa > Chordata > Aves > Passeriformes > Leiothrichidae > Trochalopteron > Trochalopteron elliotii. Next base: position 2,660,832 of record JANPWX010000052.1, read on the forward strand.
CTTGCTCCCCTAAAATACATGAACCCAAGGTTTTACATTTGTTCTTACTAGGAAGGATGTATTCTGAAAAAGCTAGAACAAGTAACTCTAGCAAGAAAGGGAAAAAAAAAAAGTCCTTGTGTTTTAAAATCATTTTTACAATCACCAGCATAAGGCTGAAAGCTACTAAACTGATGTTTTCAGGCTAGCATTGATTGCTGATGTAAAACACACAGCCCATGGAGACCTGGTGAATTAGTCCTTGAGTGTCACCTTTCTGACTTTAGTGGTCTCTAAAGGGTTTTGCTAAGTTCTGCTGTAAACAGTGAACTGCTGGGAGTTAAAGTAGCTTAATTTTGAGAATGATGAAGCCTTCTTTCAAGGGGAAAAACATTGATCTCTCTAAAGGGAAGGTACCCAGGCCCTGAGTACTTCAATGGTATCGCACCACAGGGCACTAAATACGAAGTATTTTTACTGTTGAACTGAAGTGGATGATCAGCAGTGCCAGGATTCCTGTTAGGGAACAGGTGTAACAGTTAGGCTGCAGCTGCCTGCAGGACGGGAGCTCGTGCTGTTAGCCAGGGAGGGAGCAGATCCTGACTGGAATCCTTCACCTTCCATGGATCAGCAGTTCAGTGCTTTCCTTGTTTAAAGGAGAACGTTGCTCAGCATCTGCTGAGAGGGAAACATGAATCTCTTCAAGCCTTAACAGTGGCTGAAACACACAGTACTGTAAGATGCACTGCCAGCATATTTGGTATTTTAAGATAAATTATAGTTTTTTCCTTAGAGATCAAATTCTAGTATTGAAATTGTCTTACTGTAACCAGTTTACTCTTGTATTGTTTTGGAAACTGAATCCTAGTGCTCATGTTCCATGCTGAACGCTGCATTGGAAAGCTGTCATCTTCACTTTCCGTAAGGTGTTGTTTGTGATGGTCAGTTTATACTCCTGCCTTGTGGGCTTCACAGCTGCAGGCATTGCCATGAGCCCACCCCTGTAGCCAAACCAACTTGTACTTTCCTTCCATGTTCTTGACCTGCCACTCGGAATGGTGGATGTAGTAATACCCACTGGACTGTCAGAGATTGGGTTTAAAACTCGCTGCTATCTTTGGAAACCTGATATGGGTCATGTTAATTGTGCCTTTCATCACTGTTTCTTCTGTGTGCCAGAGTTGTCCATGTATATCTGAAGTAGTCACTGAAGTAAATCTGTTCTCACAATATTTCATACAAGGAGAGGACAGATCTGTATCTAGAGACAGTTGTTGCTTTACCATCGCAACACTGTTAAGATCTGTACTTTCACACAGTCCCAAGGCAAGGTATTCCAGTATTCCTCTTCAAGAAAACTGCTTTTTGGTGTCACTTAAATCCCTCATAATGTAGAGCTTATGCCAGTATGTGCAAAGTATCTGCAGTAAGAGTTATGCTACATAGACTTGTTGCAGTTAAATTTAAGCTACAGAAATGTACAAGTAACTTGTTTTTAGGAATGTACTGCAAAAGTATTTGAACAAAATTGCTAACATGTTTACTGTTGTAAATATTTTAATAAAAAAGGACACTTCAAACTTTTTTACACAATTATCTACAATAAAGAGAAATTTACAACCATTTACAAAATGTTCTTAATTTTTTTTCTTTACTGTCAAAATGGCTAAGGTAGAAACAAACATTAGATACATGAAGTCCTAGTTTTATTTCACTCTGTATTTATAAAAGGAACAAAGCATCTTGGTGAAGTTCCATCCACATGCTAATGAGATCAAGTAGAGCATGATGAGAAGTGCAAATGGATACAAAAGAATAGCTGTGTTCTTCAAAAAGGGCAATGCTGAAACAGAAGCAATATTGAAGCAAGTATAAAGTAGTGCTCTCTAAAAAAGGTGCTTTATTGTAGAGTAGCCTTGGGGCAAGGCAGCAATAAAAAATAGTTCTGCTCTGCTGTCCTCCTCAGACATCTCTGCCCTACTAGCCCTACAGTTATCTCAAAATGCCTTGGGAACTGTTTTACCTAAAATTATGGTCTTAAACTCAATACAGGATTTTTATCTAATGCAAACATTTTCAAGTTCATTTACAAAGAAACAAGAAAACTAAGTTGTGGTGCTACAGGTTAATACAAGAAGAGAATTTGGTGAGATGGAGAATATAAATTCTTTGGTTAAGATGTTCACCCAGCTGAAAACATGGACTAGTACATTTCTATCAAACTTCATTTACCACAAAGAAAGAATTACTTCAACATGCAGCTAAGCCTCTGCTTTACAGATAATATGCTAAGATCAAATCAATAGCCTGAAAACATGCTCTTCTTTTTAGTCAAACAAATACAAAAGAAGTTGATGCTACTCACCACTGTATCCTAGGAATGTCACGTAGATGTAATAGCCAATTGCAATCAGCCACAACGTGTTCCCAACAAAATACCCGATGACAGAATCAGATATGATGACATCTGCAAGAGATAACTCCTCTCAGCTGTTTTGATAGTGCACCATTTTGAAGCAGAGAGCTCAAAGTATTCTACTTACAGTTGATGAAGAACAGCTGGATAAAATGCAGGATGACTAGAAGAGGGTAGAAAGCATTCAGATGTACATCAAAGGCATATCCCCACTCCACATCATAATCTCTGTTCTGCTGCTTCACTAAGTACTTATTTGAAATGAACCTACATGAAAAGATATTTGAGACTGTTGTTAATATGAATCTATAAAGCTGACTGACAAAACATAGGTTTGATGTAGTAAGTCATATCTGATCCCTACTCTCCACCACAAAGTTTCTGCTATCTGGGAATAAAAACATGCAAGAATCATGCAGACCAGACTATTGTTAAAATGGTTTTGTTAAAACTATCATCACATCCCTTGCATGCTACAGGCAGCTGAAATACCCTGTGGGTAATACAGAAACAAAATTCCTTTATAAAGAAGAGATCAGTGCTACAATTTATCAGTGCAGTCACAAGCTCTCTGTACACAGAGGGAGATGACTTCAGTGAAGTGCTGGTACAGGATGAGCACACCTCACACAGAGATGGTTTATTTCATCTCTACAGAACTGAGGCACTGCAAGGACAGGAGGAGGGCAGGAGAGTGCTCATAACATGTGCCCATTAGTACAGAAAAAATGTGCAAATACAATGTGCACTGCCCAATATTACAGGCTACTGAATGAGCCTCAAGGCTCTTTCCTTCAGCTTCAGCTCTGCTGATATCAAAATATTTATCCCATTTAGAAGAGGAACAAGTCAGTACATGCTCAGAAATAAGAGACCAGAGTTTTCATGGAAGCTTCCTCTGACCTACTCTTTGTGCCAAGGGTGGGGTTGCAAAGAGGCAGAGCCTGGGTGCGAGGAGAGGTGAGGCAAGGAGGAATTTAGACTCATTAGGAATGGGGGAGCTTTTGGGAAAAAAGGTGAGGCAATGGAAGAAGGGACTTGAACCAAACTCAAAGCAGGTGACTGGTATTGAGGCCTGCAGGAAGCTGACTAAAAGACACAGGAAAACCAGCAGATGCTGAAGTCTTTCTGCCTTAGGAGACTGCATCCTGAAGCACAAGCTGTTGGAGGATGGGGGCAGGGAGCATTACTATAAGCTCTTCCCCAAGCAATTTACGGGTTGCTGTCCCAGACAGGAGCATAAGTCAGGTGGACTTTTCATCTATCAGCTATGTTTCTCTTTTATGTACCTCATTTTCAATTTTGCAATTACAAGCAGGGGTTCCTGAGGCCACTGTCAGGATTTATCCCTTTTCCAGGCATCATCACTTCAAGATGTCAGCTCCAGCCCTAAGAACTCTTAAATGCCCTTGTTTCTTAAGTTCATTGTAAAATAAAAAATCTTTCTCTGGTGCCCTCCCCTTGCTGCAGCACAGAAACAGTGGCTTCCCATCATTTCATGGTTCCCTCACTGCTGCAGGACACATCTATGGTGTTGATGAGGCCTGGATTGTAAAATGACCTGCTCCTGCCTCTCTACTTCTGCAAGTCTCTGGACAGTAAGGGATAAAACTGGCAGCACCTACCAACAAAGCAAAAAGGTGCCAAGCACAAGGCAGAACAGATGTGGTTGTCGTGGCACTAGCTACAATCTTCAGCAAGAAGCACAGGCCAAGTGTATATTGCTTAAACAGAATCATCCTCAGGCTTACACTACTTGACATTTTCATTCATTATTTTGACTGAAGA
>JANPWX010000052.1:2680460-2781240 GCA_024734555.1 Trochalopteron elliotii
GGCGCTCACGGCCGAGCCCCCATCTTGGGGAGGCCCTGCCCGCCGGGTTCGGTGGCCGGCGCTGTCACCGGCAGCGCTGCCGGCTCCGTCCGTGTGCGCTCGGGGCTCGCTGAGGTTCGTCCTGAGCCGTGCCGGGCTGCGGCGGTGCGTGTAAACAGCGTGTGCGGAGGGCGCAGCGCGTAAACAGCCGCCTCCGGGAGGGGACGCGGCAGCGAGACATCGAACACAGGAATGATGTTTAACCTCCCCTAATTTATTACAGGCCGGGTTTCACGATTCCTTTCTCATGTTGAGAAGCCTTAAAAGGAAGCAGATTGTGTGTTTAGTTTGGTGCATATTTCAGATTTTTGCCTGTTTATTGAGCTGGAATATGGTTGTGAAATATGGTAGAAATGCCTTTGCAGTACTGATGCACCATCATCCGTCTTATGTGGATTTGGCAGAGCAGCATTAAGAATGAACTTGAAGCTTTATCCCGGTGGCATGCATTCCCCCCATACCAAGAGTCAAATCAATATATGCTGATCAGAGCCCGGCTTGGACTGCAGAGACACTAGAGGGGCTTTTGCTTGGGTGGTCCAGCGTGGTGTTGACAGAAGCTCTCCATCCGCAGGCCGATATCATCCTTCTGCAGAAGCCTGTGGTGTTGAGCTTGTCTAGGCTGGCAATAGAGACCCAGCTGGGAGGGTCTTCCTGCGTTACTTCTTAAGCAACAGAGGCAGACTCATCTTTGTCTCTGCCCTCAAACTCTAAAAAAACCCTGTTGTGCTGCAAACGAGATTACTTTGCAGTTTCCCACTGCAGAGCAACTGTTTGCTAATGTTTTTCACAAAAGCTCTTAATTAAAAGCTTATTAAGTTTTTCTTCCTGCTTCTGAAAATCTTAATTCAGTGGGCTGCCTTGCTTCTAGGAACTCAGGGAATGCAATATCTTGCCAATTTTTTCACAAGTCTCTCTGACTCTCTGCAAATGTTAGGTGGGAGCAAATGGTGGGGGGGGGCATGTGTATTTTTGGCAGGAACTTGACATTCAGTGTTCTTAAATTTAGAAGTTCTGGCACTTTCAAACTTTGAGGTGCATGTGACCTCTTTTACTCACTGTTCCCTGCTGCAGCACTAAGTTGATAGCAAATCATGATTTCAGAGCTGTTTTCAAGTATCTGTATCTAGGCTGTATGTATTTTGCTAGATACATGACAACTTTGCCTCTGATTTAATTTATTTTTAATGAGCTAATTTTAACTTAATCTGTAGGGGGTGGTAGCTTTCAGGGATCCATGGAAAAACAAAGAACCCTGCCACAGTGTGGCAAAAGAGCCATATGATCTTCAGAGGATGTTGGGCTCCCTTACTGAAGACAGTGATAACACCTCTGCAGAAACTTGGTTACTTTACATCTGTCTCACTTGCTGTCAGCTGAGGCTGAAGGCTGTATACCTTCCCAGGTAGCAGAATTTTCACTCTTAAGATCTCAGATTATATTGAGGGTTGGATGTCATTAGTCATGTCTTAGACTTGTTCAAGTCCAGTCTGATTGTGCAGATGCCGTAATCAATGGAAGCTCTCCCTGTGGAGTGAACTGACTGCTAGGAGAAATGACTGCTTTATTTCCTATATGTTCTGGTTCCTCAGTCTCTGTATTATTTTACTAGAATTAGGAAGGAAAATGAGAAGGCCAAGGATCCCCTTTCAGTTCTTGTTTCCTTGTTAAGATTTAATTCAGGCTTCTGGGCTGTGCTCTGCAACAGCAAATTTTAATTGCCCAATTGCTAGCGTGTAAGATGCACCATTGGAATATAACAACACCTCTCGGACCCCCTTTGTAGATGTCTCTGTTCGAAAGACTTCCTCATTTTTTGACTGCATATGAAGAGCAACTACCTCGCTTGGAGATGAAGTTTGAAACTTCTACCTGTTGTATTTGAAGAGAGATGGGAGATCAAATAACACAGGCAGCACAGCTCAGAGCTCTGTCTTACATACTCTTTGCTTCTGCTTGCCACTTCCTTTCGTGTTTCTTGTCTGACAAACTGAATTTCCTCTCCATTGTTGGATTATCTACCTAAATCTCAAACAGACATCCTTTGCAGAAACATGGTTGGAAAATGTTGTTGACCTTGGAAGAAGGAAGCTTTAGGGTGTATCTACTTCGTGCACATCTCTCAGACAGGCATAGCCTCAAATAAAGCACCTATTGCTGCTTTATCTAATACAGTAAGTTCTTTCCTACAGATGAAGTTGATTCCTCTGGCTCTTAGAAGGAGGCATTTCCCTTTTCTGCTTCACAGGCACCTCCTTCTACCACTGCCCTCCTTCCTTTGCTTCCCATGTTCTGTTCTCTGTGGTGCTTTGCTTACTGTGGGAAGTGTCACCACAGACTGGTGGCACGTGAGGCAAAACCAGGCAACAATCAAGACAAAGCAGGTTGAGAATGAAGAGCAAATCAAGTGAAGTACAGAAAATAGCAAGAACATTGTAAATTAAGGACATGACTGAGAGGAGGGCGTGTGTCTTGACTGCACGGGGGAGTGGTAGGGTCATAGTCTTTGTGATGTGTCGTACATGGTAAAGGAGGTGTACAGGAGATAAGGCAAACACTCCAGGCTTTCCTGGCAGTTACTGCTCTATTTTCTCTGTACCATAAACTGGGGTTAATGACATTGCATGAGCCAACACAGGTGGACATTGTGATTCTGTCAGCCCATCAATTCAGATACTTTTGTAGCTCTCGCAGAGGAAAGGCAGGTGCCAGTGCTACAGAAATATGTCAGCACTTCCTGAAAACAGCATTTGAAGCTTTCAGTAAAGTATATTCACTCAGCAAGAAGGCTGTTTCTGGACTTCTACTGAGTGTGAAATTCTTGAATTTATGATAATTTTACCAAATGTGCAATAAATAATGAACTGGGAAATTGAAGTACCAAGGTGCATCCTAACTTAGGTAAAACCATCTTGATGATATATAATAGAGTAATGTAGTTTTCCCCCGAATTTCCAGGCAAATTGAGATCTTGACTTTAGGTGAAAGAGAGTTTCTCTCCAGCTTGTTGTATGTGACCAAGGATTTCTTTGCAACAGAGGCTTGTAAATATGGTTCAATATTCACTAAAAATACTCATTATGTACAGCAGTGAGATACTGCTAAGGCCTTGTATGAAACCAGCAGAATATTTTCAAAAAGACATTGACATTCTTGAGCTGTTACGTTTAAACCTGGCCCACTTGTTCCCTTCGATGTTCTTGTATATCTCACGAATGCCTGCATCTTGTTTGTGCATCTGCTGCTGTGATGTGCTGACAGAGAGGCCTGTTGTGTGTGAGTTGCTTCTCTCTAAACACAGCTGTGTTCTTCCAGTTTGTGGAGAGAGCAGGTCTTGTGAAGGAGGTAACCAGGTGAGGTGAAAGGGGATAGCTTAGGAGAAAAGGAGTGTGAATATAGAGGAAGGATGTGAAGGGAAATGAATGTAGAGGATAAGACAGTACAGGAAGGAAGACAGTGATAGAAAAATTCATCCAGTATGTTTCTCATCAGGGTTTTGTAAAATTTGCCAGTGGAGCCCTTTGGAGCTGTAATTTCTGAAAAAAAATCTGGAAGCATTCCAAACCTGTTGCTCTAGCTAGGGTGTGCTTGGAGTGATGCAAAAGCTGGGGCTGGGCTTTACAGCTGGACTTACCTGGCAGATGCATCCTGAATCGAAGCATATGGGAAGCAAGTTGGGGCTGTGTCACTGTGAGTGAGAGCCTGCAGACAGAGGCCTGGTACAAGGTTTGGGTGCTGCTAATTCCCATTGCTAGGTAAGATGTTTTAGAGCTGTTGGGGTCATCAGCTCTCACAAGCACGGGTATTTTAGTCTTCCTTAACAAAATAATATGTGTTACCATGCATGTAACCTTTTAGAAGAATAATTATTCTTCCCACCGTATGACTAATTATAGGAAACATTTACGTTCAGATGTTGCAAATCTTTGGAAACAGCACACTCCAATTCTTTGGGGCACTTGATAGTTGAGGTACACTTACTGCAATGTTGCAAACTGTGCAGAATCCTGCAATTATAAGCAGTTCCTGTGAATGCCTATGCACATGCTCAGTTCCCTCCTTTTATACAAGGCTAAGAAGCCCAGGTTAACTCTGTGCTTGAAAAACTGTTTTACCTGGCTCTGCCCTGTTGTATCACTGAGTTTTCTCTAACTTCCTTCCAGCAAAATGAAATGTGATTAGAAAGAATTTGATGCCTGGAATTTCCCCTTGCTATGAGTAGAACAAGTCTCTAAGGTGGAAATTACAGCTTGGAGTGGAGACACAGAGATTTGCTGGGAATTTGTTTTTCCATTCATTCTGTTATCATATCTATTGTGTTGAAATGCATTGCTAGGTTTACTGCTGAAGTTAGACATTGGACCTTTCTATAATTCCGGTTTGTGTTTGCTTCAAGTCTTAACCCTTGGCAGTCTGAAGCTCAGATTCAGACTTAAGAAGAATTTTTAAACAATTGTCCAGTCTTTAAGAGTTGTAATAAGACTTCAGAATGAAACAGCTTTGTATCGGGTATTTTAAAAATACTCGGCCTCCTTGGTGTCTCTTCTGTTATTTTTCCAGCTCTTTCTCTGCATTTTCTCTGTGATGACCAGTGTTAAGAATAATCTTTCATAGTTTGCTAAGCCTCTAATTTTTCACAGTGCTCTTTCAAACACCAACTTGCAGGGTGGGGGGAGGGGAGTTTGTGTTGCACTGAATACAGTAGGTATTGATCTCTAAAAATGTCTATAAAGATTTTATTTTTTTTAGTTTTTCCCCTTACCCACCTACATTTGGTCTTGCCACTAACAATTCTTTCAATCATGTAGCTACTTTTTTACATTCATTAGGCTGGAAACTACTGCCTCCCACAGCAGGGCAGGTGGAACGAAATGTGTCCCTACGCTCCAGCAACTTTAGTGCAAAGTTCAGTGGCTTAATTTAAAATGTTGGCTTGACATTTCTGAAGAGCTTGATCTGGTCCATTGACTTTGCTTGGGAGGCCATAAACTTGAACAGCAGTGTGGTAGTATCTTCAGTCACCAGAACTGCTTGCCAAGCTCTTAGTGCCATTTTTCTGTTTTATTTTTTACCATAAAGTGCTAAGTGCTAGTGCATGGTTAATTCTGTTAACAGTTCTGTAAATATCAAAACTTACTGAACATTGCATAATTTCTTTAAAAATGGTTCTCGGATGTTGTCTTGTGGAAGATTCTGCACACAAAACGTAAAATCTGGGATAAGTCTTCCTGCCAGGTCCAGAAGTCTGTAGAGCATTTCTCAGCATTTCCGTTTCTGAGAATGGACATTATCTGCACAAGAGAGTTATTTCATGGCTATCTTATCCCTTGCAGGTTTTATGGGTCACTTTTTAAAGTTCAAAATTGTATGGTATCACACAGTTACAGCAACAATTAATATGATACCAGTAGATGGTAATATCAGTAGAAAAGCCATATATATACATGTACGTTTAAAAGCTAGTGTCACAGATAGAAGCTGGAAGTTTTGGCCGGTGACACTTAACTCCCTGTGGACTCACAAACTTGCTTTTTTGTCCAGTCTCATATTTCTATGAACATGGATGAACATGGTCCTTGAGGTTTTCCAGTGATCGTAACTTCTACTCCCAGAGTGTGGGTGGGCCATTCATCATTCTTTCTGAGACTGGGAGAAGTGTTTGGAACTGGTTTCCTGCCAAATGGAAAGCAGTGCTGCTCCATGTAAATGTGACATGAATACAGCATTTTAAGCTGCAAATGACCCACCCTGCTGTCAAAATAGCTGTCTTAAAAGAGCAATCTATGTAACCACAGTTTGGCCTTGTGGATTCCAATTATGCTAAATCTTTAGTTAGATGATCTGCTTTACTCTTGTTGTATTTAGTTCACAGGAAGAGTCTAATCTGGGGATGAACTGTTCAGTAAAGACCATCAATGAGTGTAACAGCTTTATTTGTTGCAGAAATTGGAAGTTGTGCACCCATCAAAGCAGGAGATTAAAGGAAGAAGAGGACAAAATTGTTTTTTTCAAGTGAGAGCTGCATCCTTCCAGAGGCCTGTGACACAACCCTACCACCCCTCAGAGTTTCTGTGTGGTACAAGGCAAGTCGTTGAAATCTTTCCTTTTGCCATTGGTCAGTGGAATGTTTCTCATATTTTGTGTAATTTGCCTAATTTAAGATCTGGTTACAGTTTCATAGAACATCTAAGCCCTCCCATCTACTACTGCATATGTTACATAAAAGGCTTCCAATACATACTTCCAGTGTTGAATCGTGAGTGTCTTGAGTTGGACACCCAAGCTAGTTGGTACTTTATTCTTTCAGCAAAAGCTGTCTGGTTCTCCCTTGAAATTTGTGTCCAGTATCTCTTCCATTCCCAGAGATGATTCCCAGCGTCCTTGCACTAGTTTAGACTGCTCCCCTGGGTTTTCCTCCTTGTGCAACTTGTCTCATCTCTTTGGTTTGCCCATTTTTGGCAATTTCCCAGCTCTTTACTGCAATGATTCCCCTCAGCCGAGTTGGTTCTGACCTTATTTCTGCCTCCAAACATCAGTCCTGGTCTTCTGACAACTTGCCAGTATTGCTCTTCAGTTACTTCTCCTCCTTTGGTTTGGCCATTTTTACCTGTGTTTTTGAATTTGATATTTCTTTCTTATCCCTGAAGGCTTGTCGTAAAAATACACATTCTGTTGGCCGAGTTCAATATTTAGCCAAACTGTTGAATGATTATTATAAGGAACTGTCTTCTGGACCCCTTGGGGTGCCTGTAAGGCAGTGCATGTGCAGCTGTGTTACCTGTGGGAATCAAGAGTACTCATTCTTTTGGCGTCTCTGGAGATTTTAGTTGTGAATTAACCTCTACTGGATATGTGTTTACTGTGAGTTTTTAAAGGAGTAGAATAGAAAGGGAAGACTGACAGTTGGTTAGGTTTTTTTTTTCATATTTTGCAAAAAATCTTTTCTTTAGCTCTTACTCTTGGTAGCAGCTGAACTGTTTGAGCTGAAACTGTTGATTGTTCTTTAAAAACAAGTCTGAGACAAACACTGAGCATGAAAAATTTCTGGGCATACACTTCGGAAAAATGTAAGCAAGTGAAAAGAATAGTCTTCTAAGAAGTGGTGTTGAGCAGGAATAGTTACAGGCACAGATGCTACTGGTCCCACCTTCTGGTTGCTCCTCTTTTGCTTTAACAAGTAGAAAGTGCTTTATAAACTGTTCATTCACTTCATTGGAGCCCCTGTATCTCAGCTGTTGTTCAGTGGCATGGCAGTGTAATATTTGACATGCAGTGGCATATAAGAGGTTTTTAAAATAGTGTGGGACTGGTGATAGCATTTAAATGACTTGGCCATTAGGAAAACAGGGGAGATCTTGTGTTAACAAGAAACTGCTTTCACTGTAAACAGAGATTTTCCTTCTCTTCCTCTTTAGGCAAGAACAGTGGAAATGTTCAAGAGCATCTTTGCTTTGATGTCTAGCAAAACCCTTTCTCTTCCCAAGCAGTGTACCTTTTCTCAAACAACCACGAGGAAACATTTGTTGAGCAATAACCCAAAATGTATGGTTGCAGATATCTAAGTTGTCAGCATTACTTAGGGTTTTTTAATTCAAGTAATAGACAGACTTCACCTTACAAAGTTTGTAAGACTTGAGAAAACTACATATGCTTTGATTGAATCTTTTCTACAATGTGTTTCTTTTGGTAAGAAGAAATTACCCAAGAATACATGTTCCTGTTAGTTTGACTCAGTCTCTATTTTAGTGAAATCACCCTTTCCAAGAAGTATCAGTAAGAACTGTATTTCTACTAGAAATACTAGTGGCTGTGGTAGCAGTGCTAGAGACACAGACATCCAGCATGAGCTATGGATTTACAGCTTCACTTGATCTGGAGATGGATATGGAAAAAAGCCTTCTTACTTCTATATCAGGTTCTCACTTTGTGATTTCTGTGTCTTGGTGTTTTGAAATGTTCTGTACTTAATATATGGATGGCAGGTTACAGTTCTGTGTTCCTGAGAGGATTTCAGGCTGGAAGCAAGCAATCTTTTATGACCAGAAGATTATATACTCTATAAAAAGAAAACACAGCAAAATACAGTCAGTCAAGAGGGGTTTCAGGAACAGCAGAATTTCAGGTGACACACAGCATGCTATTTTACTATTTTTAATGGAGAGCTCCCCTTGGCATGCCTTTTGTAGTTCCACTGTCCCCTGGAGCTGTAGGCTTTGTGGTTTTCTCAACCATAACCCTAAGAGTAATCCTAACCTGAATTGGAGCAGTAAAAGCAGCCTTTTGCTGAGGCCAAGGTACCCAGCACATGGGTAGTGCCAAGGAAAATGGTGTGGAGGGAGCAACGTTGGGGCAGTGCCATGCTCCCCTTGGTCTGATACTTTCCATCTGAGACCTACTGCTGAGATTTATAAATTAGAGCTTGTGATAGAGTTGGTATAATTTAAACTGTGAGATCTGAGGATTGGAGAAACAAAGAAGTGCTAAAAATCCATCTATTTTCTTGCCTTTTTTGTTTATTGGTTAGCATCCCGGTTAGAGAGCCCTTGAAGATACATTCCTCTAGGGAAGGTAATGTTGTGTGGCTCTTGGAGGAGGAGAGCTTCAGTTTACCTAAAATGTTGCAAGAGCTTGGGAATAAAAAAACCAAGAAAATATAAGTGTTACTGCTATAAGTAGAAGGAAAAGGTATTACTTCTACAAGCAGAAGGAAAAGGGGATTTTTTTCCTGTGGCTCCTTTTTTCTCATTGCTGCAGTTATGATTCCACATTGGGATTAGACTAGAATTTGGACCAGTTGAAACAGGGAAGCTGTGAAGGTGGCAATAGATATATACCTGAACAGGAAAGGTACTTGCAGAGCATAAGATGAGAGGCATGACCATGCCTGTGAAAGTTTGGCAGGATTATCTATGACTTCTAGTCACAGAGACTTTAAAAGACCTTGATGTTAGTTTATGGAGAATATGGAGAAAATATAATTTATCTGTCATTTTGATGATACTGCTGGGAAGGAGATAATGGCAGACACTCTAGAATTGTGATTAAAGATCAAAAGAACATAAAGAACTGCAAGAAGGAAGACTTGAAAAAGCAAAAAAAATCACCAAAACAGCCCTCTAAAAAAGATTAAAAAAAGAAAGGAAGGGGAACTACGAACTCTGAGGGAATTTTGGTACTAGTGAATTAACAGAATTAGCAGTGAGAAAGTGAAAGTACACACAAGTTTAGAAGTTGGGAGATTTGCATTTCTCAGAAAGAAAATGAAAGGAGCAGCAGCCCTCTGCACAATAAATTCTAAAAATACTGAAATAATGTTTTAAAGGAGTACCTTCAAGGTACTGTGTGAATTAGAAGGTCCAGTACAGAGGCTGTGTAGAATTTTTAAGTGATAAGAATTTGCTCTACTTTCAAAAACAGCAGGCAAAGTATAAAAGGAAGAAAGAAAACTTAGAAGTGAAGCATGAGGTTCCCATGCTGACTACAATAGATACCTAAATTAAAGTAAACCATTAATTGTAGCTGATGCATATAAAAATAATTTCAGTTTACATGGTTATCCAAAAATATTCTCAGCTATTTTGATTTTAATGACAATGATTACTAATATGGAAACTTCTTTAATGGCTACCCTGTGGGTAGAAAGAAGTATGCAAATGTAATTAATTTCCAGAGAGGGAGAAAGATGACTTAAAAATAAAACTATGGTTGATAGTTGACTATGGCTTCAACAGGACATTGACACCAAGGAAATGGTTTGTTACATTGGCAGGAACTCTGCATTCTGGATCTCATCTTTCCTGTTTCCATCAGCTGCAAGATACTTACCACTTTCTACTCTTTTGGTCTAAATGAACAGCTTTTTACTTCTGACAGGATGCTTGGTTAGGCTGCTTGTCAAGGTGAAACACTTGGTGACTGGAAGTTTGTGTTGGAGCTAGAAGTTTGATGTGTTGCTAAAATGTTGGCTTGTAATGATTCCTGTCAGGTAGCTCTGAGTACCATGGCATATGGAATGTAAATGGGTTTTTTTGTTTCCTACTGAACCAAAGGTAAGTAACATCCCACAGAGAACAAACACTTCCATCCTCCTGGAGGCTAAGCAGCATGTGAGGTGGTTCTAGTCATCCTCTGTCTCTGAAGAGCTGCTTCCTGACCTTCCCAAAGGCTAAGCCTTCCCAAGCTGTCACATGGAAGTCAGTTCCCTTCCCCATCCCATCTCCTGTCTCCCTGTTTGCTTTTGAACAGCTGTTGTTCCCTTTTACAAGGTGAATGGCTGTGTGTGTAGGAGGGGTTTGGTTAACAGTGCTCAAGTGCATTGTGCAGGTGGGTAACTTAGAGAAAAGCTTTTTTCTTTTTAGTTTGCTTTGTTTAGTGGAGATACTTCGTAATAGAGTCTTGTGTTTATCTGAGATTATTGTTTGCTGATGAGAGTGGAATGATAAAATGGTGCAGGATATATTTGTGCTCTCCTTTTATGCTGTGTGTGTCTGGAAATAATCTTGGTGTAGACCAGGCTTTCTCCTAAATTATTTGTTGCACACAGCTGAGAGCAGGCGCTGTGAGTAAGGTATTGGGGGGGTAGGTTGAGAAGAAGGTTGAAAAGGAAGATAAAGCTACATGTTTCCTTGTTATCATAGCATTGTTTTACATGTTTTTGGGAATTCATGTGAATATGCTTCAATAAGATTTAGTGAAGTTTTCTGGGAGAAAAAGCAACTACACCTCTATGTGTGTATAGAATGTGCTTGTGTTTACCAAAATACCAGCATGGTTGATAACTCTTCTCTTCTTCTGACAGCCCAGCTAAAGCCATTTTCCATGCTGCCTTTCAGGCACGTCCTGCTCTTTTCTGTCTGATTTTTACACAAAGAAACTCTACCATATGCTGTTCAGACCTGTTATTCTGTGTCTGTGTGCTTCAAAAAAGTCCCTTCCCAGAAATCTCCTCTCACATTCACATTTGAAAGTGCTATTTTGGTACTGATGAGTATGTATGACATTGCATTTATCACATACTGAATTCCTCTGCAACACTCAGCATTGGGTGCTAGCAGGGGTGGAAATGAAGGCAGAGTTTAGGCTCAAGAGAAGTGTTACTGGCAGTAATGATCAGTATGGAAATCCTTGAAATGACAGACATAATGAGTAGACTTGGTAAGATGAGTGGAAGGGAAGCAGTCTCCTTTCTGAGCAGGAGGGACATTAAGGTGGAGTGGGAGCTCTGTGATGTCCCTATGAAGATGATTTTTGCTGAAAAACATGGTGGTGGGTGATGAGAGGGACATTCAACACATTGGAAGGCTTTGGAAATATGATACTGTCATTTGTTCGTGCTGTCAGGCTGACTGGCCTATTTTTCCTCTGGAAAGGTTTTGCTAGCAACTGTGTGAAAATCCTACAAATGAAGGCATAGCCCCATGTAGCAGCAGTATTCTACCAGTTGGAGCTGGAATTTCTCTCTTATATCTGCTTGAATCAGAAATCTCTTGCTGTTTGACCTCCAGGCTTTTACTAAATTTCCATATTCAGAGCACTAGATGTTGACTTTCAGATGGAAGTGGAGACAAGTTCTCTCCTAAAGAGTCACAAAAAATCTGCTGCTGTCTGCACCTTCACTTTGCTGATAACACAGCTTTTAATATCATGCTCTTAATTAACTTGATACCCTACTTCCATTTCTTGGTGCCAGAAGAATGCTTGAAGCAAAGTAGATTTGCTCCTGTCATTGGAGAACTGATTCCAGGCAAAGTTAAAAGGAAAGAGGAGGTGTGGAGGAGGAACATGGTTGCAATTTGATAACATATTGAAATAATTATTGTAAGAAGATGTTTTGTATCAAAATCAGTTGTTTTCTATATTTTTATAGAAGTCTTAGTTTTTAATTTGTTGCTAATGTAAAATGCAACATTTGAGATGGCATTGCACAGAGTGTCTATTTTTAGTGCTGGAGTTTTATTCTCTCAGGAACAGGGTATTTGCTTAATCATACCCTCTTGGATCTTATCTTCTTTTTTTCCAACCCTTTTTTTTCACCCATAGTTCACATGGCTGGCTGAATATCTGTTCTTTGGATGTATCAGCATGAAATTTTGCAGATGACCACCTGTCTTAATACACGTGAAGCTGTGATCACAGTTTTCTAAACAGTGCCAGAGATGCTGAATTATGTTTGCAGTATTGCCAAATCACTTTAATCAGTCTTGACTGAAAAAGAAGATGGCATAAATCCCAGATTACTAATGTGCTTCTGTGAGTCATTAGCAGTGGTTATCTAGATGTGATTGCAAAATATAGTTTTTACGAACACAAATGGGCCAGGGAAGGCCAATAAGGGAACTGCTATGGTGTAGCTTAGATAGAGACATTTTTATGTTTTTGGACATGTAGGAGAAAACTTCTCATGTATTTTGTACTTTACAGCTGGGATCTGGACTACCATGCTATGATATGTATTAATCAGACATAACAGTAATGTCTGATGTGTACAATGATTGTTTCTGCATAAAGTAAACATGCATCCTGTACTCTGACTTTGGGAAAATTCTGTGTTTCTGTATGTTTTTATTTTGGTGTGCAGTAAAACTCTTGGTTTCATTTCAGATGGTAAATTTGCTCAGATTTTTCTTTTCCCTAGACAATTCTAAATGTAATTAAATGTATTGCATTGTACGATGTGATTTTTTTCTTTCTTTCTTTCAACCATCTTTTTAAGTAAAGAAAACAAATCCCACAGAACTAATTCTGTATTTTTGGATTCCCACATCTATTTATGGCTTCTTGCATCGTGGGGCAAAAAATGCAACACGACTCACAGGAGGGTGACATAAAAGGCTAAATGTGGCTGTTGACTGCTGAGAGTTTCAGTCCTTTTAGAATATCCCAAGAAACCGTATAAGCAGAAACTTCACAAATAGTTCTTCAGGTTTTGGGGTGGTTTTGCATATGTTTTGGTACAAGTCACCACCTGGTTTAGAATCTACAGGCTCTGCTTTTCTTTGTTGTCACTGGGCTTGTCACAAGGAATAGCTGATAGAAGGGGTGAGTGGCCATGGAGATTTTTCATCTTCATCATCTTCACAGAGAGATGTGAAGTGTAATGCAGTTACTGATTGTTACAATGCAATCAGTAACGATGTTGCTTTGGAAAAAAGTATGTGTTCTTTCCCCTGCCGGGATGAATGTAGGCTTTGAGATGGAGAATTTTCTTAATGCTGGAGAAATTAAAATCAGTGCTTTCTTATTGCTCAAGGAAAACAAAGTCTAAAAATGGAAACAGCTCGTGATGGTAAATTATTTTGCTGGACAGAGTTGTTGCTACCCTTGAAATTGGCTTTTAATTTCAGTGAAATAGCATACAATTGGTAGCTGTCTCTTATATAGTATTATTCAGGAGCTCTCCAAAAAAAATGAAAAGGCCAATCAAAGTGTTATGATTTTTTTTTCTTTTTGACATATTGACCACTTTCCTCTTTCAATTTGATCTAATAATGACAGATTTGCTTAAGTCAAAATTATTTGAATGTACATTTATTTTTTTTGGCTATGGGCACAGAGACATAGGTGAGACAACTGTAGATGGTTTTCTGCTCAGAAAAAGGTGTTTGTCTACATATCTGTAGGTGAGAAGTATTTGCAAATATACAAGCTTACATGTGCATGTCACTCTTAAATTTGAAACTCTTAGATTTGGCTGTACAGGGAGTGTATTCAGGTAACTGTGGTCAACAGAAACTTTTGTAGGTAACAGAGGATAGGATGAAAAGATGTAATATTTTTCTGAGGTTCGGGGGGTGTTTCCCTAAGAAACAAAAAAAATTCAAGTTCTGTTCTGTTGCAGGAGCATAAATAGATTGCAGTGTGCAAATGGAGTTCATGATGATAAGTACACAGAGAATGAAGACTACACAAACCCATCGTCGCTGTTTATACCTGCCAGGACTCCAGCTGAGAAAGTCTTTGTTCTTGGCAGTTGGTGTCATTAAAAACTGTGAAAGCCAGACACTGAATTGGTCACAACAGACCTTTTACATTCTGGCTATTTTCCTCTCTTTATGGTCTGACTTTTCTCTTCCTCTGACATCAGTGGGTGTTGGATCAAACCTTTACTTCTGTGGAAGTCTTGCAGACTGGAGATAGATCATAGAATCATAGAAAGAAAAAAAATCTGTACATTTTTGTAGCAGGAGAAATAGGACTAGCTGCCATAAGGAAAGGCAATAAGCAATATACAGAAAACAGAAATAATACTAGAACTAATAGCTCTAATAGTTTTAGATGAAAAAAGTATTTCCTTTTAAATGAATGGTGTCATGTTCTGGTTCAACAAAACGTGAAAGGTTTAGCTCTTACAGGTCAGGTGAGAGTTCAGGTGGCTGCCTGTTGCTTCTTTGAGGAACAGAAAGGCACAGCTTTAACTGTTGTCTCCTACTTTGCAAACCTTTGGAACTGAGAAATGATTAATTGTGTAATTAAGCATAGTTTAAGCAAAGTTAAGAGTTTTCTAGGTAACTGTTGGAAATGAGCTGAAACAGGATGTGCTTATTTGCATCAGCACTTGTGTTTTTGTCAAGGCTTTTGTAAGTGCAC
This sequence comes from Trochalopteron elliotii, assembly GCA_024734555.1. Taxonomy (NCBI): domain Eukaryota; kingdom Metazoa; phylum Chordata; class Aves; order Passeriformes; family Leiothrichidae; genus Trochalopteron; species Trochalopteron elliotii. The sequence continues at coordinate 2,695,086 of JANPWX010000052.1, forward strand.
TTGTATTGGTCTGAGCTTCAGCCCAGTTGTCTGCACACTTGAGAGACATCAGCCTGCTGTTGGAAGTAGGATGGAAATGAAGGGCTGGCTCAGATGGTTTTTTCTGCATGTTTTACTGGTATAACTAACACCAGTCTGGCTTGAAGTGACTTGCTGGGGCCTCTGCAGGTAGGTAGGCATGTTAGAATGTCTTGCAGCAAAGAGGTGAAAAATTAGATAATCTATTAGTTCATTCTGCTGAAGGGTTATGGGGATAACAGGTGTGAGCCAGAGGCAAGATGAGGTCTAAAGCACCAATAGATTTCATTTGGGACTTGGGGATTGTTATTTGAAGGCAACTTCAAATTTAGTCAGAATAACCTGAGGTCTCTGCCAAGTTAAATGCTTTCATTTTCTTAGTGCTTCTGATTGTATCATTAGAATACTTAAAGTGCTTTTCTGTATTAAGCATGAAACAAAAATAACAGTTCCTAAGAAGGATTTCTCAAGTGGTTTACATTTTAGAGTAGATGTTTTGCTGTCACTTTTGCTTATACCTGTCAAAACCCCCAGAAACATGGATCATGGGTGTGTTAGGTTTTTCTGATCTCTCCTTTGGATGTGCTTATGTCCCCCCAGATTCCCTGACTTGTTTTATTCACTGCCAGATGGATTACTTCAGCCTTACACAAAGTGAAGCAATTCAGAGTTACCTATAGTTATTGATCAGTGCTTCCTAGCAGTTTTAGTTCTAAAGGGGACAGGTTTGCACAAGACATGTGAGACACTCATGGCTGATAACGTGTGTTGGCTTTCTGCTCTTCCTGTGCTCAAAGGCACAAAACTCATGCCTTGGGAAGCTGACTTCTTCCTGTTTGTCACCCAATCCTACATATTGAAAACAGCTTGAAGTCGAGCCTTGGTGTCTTTCTTGTGCTGAGTAAGTTGTACTGGCATTGGTGAAGTTACTTGCAGAACAGGAAGTTATCTGACTGGAGTCAGTGTTTTAAGTAACTTCTGTTAAAGAAATTACCTATAACCATAGGGAAAACTACTTTGTCCTGGAGCATTTTTTAAAAACAAATTGAAAGGAGTAACTGGAGAGAGAAGGGGAGGTGACTTTGCTGCTTTACTAGTGGATGTATGGCATAGGGCAGGCATAATTGAGTAGAGAGTGCCCTGTAGTGTAGCAATGGGCAGAAGATGCCTTTGTCTTTTTAGAGGGAAGTCTCACCTTGGTGCTGTTCTTTTGAGAGAAAAGCACAGTCCATATGGAGGGAACCAGCTTTTTTTTTTTTTTTTTTTTTTTTTTTTTTTTTTTTTTTTTTTTTTTTGTACCAACATGAATCCTTCTGTTTGCTACTTGAACCTCATCTAAATATTTCTGCAGTATTCCAGTCCCAGTGACTTAATTGGGTGCAGCTACCTTGCTGCCAGTGGTCAAAACTCACTATTCAATCTAGATGTAAATATTGATGAGATTTCAAATAATTTTTGAGGTGAAAGTCCTTCTAGTAGTGTTCATGCACTTGAACTTTTGTGGTTCAGGTCTTCAAAGTTCCCTTTGCTAAAACACAAAAGAGTAGTGATTTGCAGTTGTGGTTAATTAATTTTAAGAGTCAGATCTCAGACTTTTGCCTAGTCATGCAATGTTGGCAATTGGGCATTTGAGGAAAACATTGAATATCACAGAGTTTATAATTCCTGATACATGATATACGTCCATAGGTGCTTTAAAACTTCTGACTCTGCCCCAGCCTTGGGGCAACATAGTAGCAGAGGGTGTACCTCTGTTACCCTTATCTACCTTATGCTTCCCGCAGTGGTTTCATCCTTAGGTGTTTTTCTGCCTTAGTTTTCTTTGCAAAATATACCTTTCCTTGGTTTGATCTTCAGTCTCTCCATGGAGCATTGAGCTAGATGTGGATGAGTGTGTGCAGTAAGATGAGTACCTCTGTCCTGTCCTCCTAAAGTATTTGCTGAACTTATCCTAAAGAGATTCAAGTTTTATTCTCTGTGTAGCTTCATGTTCTAAGTGACATTTTTTGAGAAATATATTAAATAATTTCTCATCAATACAAGAGTTACTTCTTTGCTACAGATTTTATATTTCTTAAAAGAATGCCAGGAGAAAACTGTTCCTGCTTTTACTTTTAAAAATTGCACCTGTCTATAGAGATATTTTTCAAACAGATAATTCGCTCAAAATGGTTTTGCGGCATCATTGTTTTAATAATTTGAAGGGTGACAAAGCAGAGAGACTTGAGGAAATAAAGCAAAATGACTACAAAAACAAGCTGACTAATTTTGTGTTTTCACCTGCAAGGAAAGGTAAGTACTTGACTATGGTGCATGTGTGCATGAGTGTTGACATTACCTTTAATTATCCCCAAGTGTACAAGTCTCATCCTTTAATACCCATGGCAGTTGTATAGTGCAAAAATAGATTATGTTGTGTTTGTTCAAACAGGCAACAAGATAAAAAATACCTAGGAGATGGAATATTTTTTGGATGTTTTACTGGGTAATCTCTGTCTAAAATAAGACCTGACAGTCTAATTACTTATCTGAAAAATAATTTTGTCTTTTTTTTTCTTTTTTTTTCTCATTAGAGTGTTAGCTCTCAGGCTTGAAAGACTGAGGGAAGAGAAAAAGGACAAATAGTAATTTCCTGAATTGTCTCATTTTTATTCTTGCAAATGACAGTAGAGCCTATCATCTGTCACTCTGGGCCTTGATAACAGTTTAGAGATTAGCTTGGAGACATGCTGCTCTGCACCAGCTGCTCTTAGTGCTCTCCCAAACTGATTACTAAGGATGCTATCCCCCATGTCTTGCTGGTACTAATTTTATGCTATTTTGAAAAACTAGGGTTGGTCTGCTTTGGTACACAAATTGAAGAATGCTGAGTGTTATGTGAGCTAAAGACAGTTTTTCATTCTGCTGGTGCTGTTATTCTCCACAGTGCTGCATTTAAGCACAATTTGTCTTGTACTTCAGCTGTTAATGTCTTTAGTTTTTAGAAACTAGGCTGACACTGGAGTAGCGTAGTACTGCCCTCTGTGTATCTACCTTTTTCACCTTCCTTCACTGTTCTTTGTAGAGACAACAGATGAGTAGCAGATTTTGGAGGACCAAAATCCAGTTGTGGAGCCCCCACAACTTCCAAGATGTAAAAAAGCAATCCTGTTAGTTACCGTTTCCTCCTGTATTTTGACATCCATCTCTTCAGGAACACCCTGTATTAACTAGCTACTCAAAGTAGCTAGTGTGGACTTAAAGAGGACAATAAAAGGTAACTGCTACAGGTGACTTTGTTATAGATTTCAGGGTGTTGATAAAAGAGTATCATAGAAAGGTTAAACTTGCAGTACCATTTTTCCTTTCTCAGTGTGGCTTCTGCAGTATTAGAGGCCACAGTACCTTTCCAGGCCTGAAGCCCATGCAGTAGAATATCCTGTGGAGGCTCTGCGCAGCAGTTCTTCTAGAGTTACTGACATTTTTCTTCTTGTTGGCTTTTTTGTTGGTACCATGCAATTCAGAAAAATGGCACTAGTGCTAATCTACAAAGTGACACTTTGGAGGAAGCTGTGCTGACAATAAAGGAGTATTTCTGTCATGAGCCAAAAGGCCAGGAGTTTCAGGGATGGGTGGTCCAAAACAACATCCAAGCTCAGCCTGTCATGTGTTTTGTGTAACTGTGCTCCAGCACACTCAGGAATCTCGGAGGACTTGAATAACTCCATATTGCAGCTTCGGGAGCCAAACCTTTGAGGATTGCTTAATGGCCAGCCAGGAGTTTCTGATTGAAGCACTGCAAACTTGCATGGCATTGCTTTCCCTTTATTCAGTATTATTGCCTTTACTGCATTAAAGAAGCTAAGCAGACCTTAAATTCTTCATGTGAATTAACAGTTGCTTTGATGTAAGAAGTTGTTGCCTCTTGGTAAATGGTTAGTCCCCCTGAACAAGGAAGGGAGTGACTTTTGAAGCCTCTGACTAAATAAAGTTTTATTTGTTTAGTGTCTCACTTGGTTTCCTGACAGTCAGACTCAAACTTTCAGGGAGTGATGTGTTCATTGGAAAATGCAATTGGACCTTTTTCCAGACTGAAACCTATAGGGCTCTTTATGGCACTTCAGACAGCTGTGTTGGTGTAAGAGGCTTTGCTGCTGTCAAGGAGCATAGTTGACTGCAGCAAGGTTTTATGTATGGCCTTAAAACTCTTCTGCCTAAATTCAAATAGAGGGACAAACCTGAAAAAGTTTGGGTCGTTTTCCACAGGGAATTAGCAAACATTCTTTTTGTTGCCAAATAATACTTCTGTGAAGCTTTCCTGATGATCTCTTCCCAGGTCTTTTTGTCTCCTCTCTCTCATTTTACTGTCACAGCTCCCCCAAGCATTTCTTTTTGTTCTGAGCAGCCTGTCAATCAGTCGGCTCACTCTTGCCTGGGGAAATGTGTGCCTTTCTCTGCCTGAGTTCCTCCTGTCCTGAATCCACCTCTTTGCATCTTTCTCCATCAGAGTTAACTGTGCTGTTTTTCCTGCCCTGCCACACTTTCCCCTAAGATGACTTGCTGTGCACTTTTGCCATCACTTCTCCATTTCCTGCTCTCTAAACCAGTTTGCCCCATTAGTGAGTCACCACGATGTTATATTCGTCTCTCCTTTCAAGACCAAATGCTAAGAGCTGCTCTCAGGTTGGTGTGTTAACTGGAACTTGTATCCTGTTCATGGTAACATTGATCTTTGCCATGCTGAGGGTCTTGATTTCCATGCTCTGACATGTCCTCGGTTTTTTATATTATCATGTAAAAAATCTCGTCAGAGATTCTTCCCAGCTATGTTCTATTTTGAGCTCTGTTCTACTAGATAGCTATTAGACTTAAGCCACTGCAGCATTTCTGGAGAATGTCTGCAGAATTTTTTATTTCTTGGTAGGGCTGATTGGGGCATATTAGCACCAGCAGACTTCACCCCCTCTGTGGTTTTGGAGGGAAGCAATTGCCTTTATAGAGGTGATTCCTGACAGAATCTAAGTTAGCAACATAGTTCCTGCTTAGCCTAGGTGCTCTGAATTGCACTCTGCCTGTCTTCTTGCTGAGAAAGTAGAAAATACAGTGCATTTTCTGACTCTCCTGGACATTCTTGCTAATGTAGTCTATTCATCCTCCTTGTTGCATTTAAGGGGTAGCATGAATTGTAGTAATTTTCAACCTTTTGAAGTGATGAGAGGTGTTGCAGAATTTTAAGGCATGCCTTTATAGCTTCTGTACTTTAATGTTCCTTTATTCCTGTTTAGCAGGCCTCATTTGTAGGAGGAATAAATAGATTTCTTTCTTTAATGAAGTATTTTAAGTTCCCACTTTTTCTTTTCCTTTTTTTTTCTTAATGGGACATTTGTCAATGAAAAAATTAACTCTATTTCATCTTTTTAGTACCTAAATTACAGGAGGGTGCACATTGGAGTAGTAGACCTGAAAAGGCTTCTCTTAAAAGCAAACAAACTAAAACATCACAAATAGGATACCAAAAATATGTTGCTTTCCTGTGTGGAATTCTTTTCTATGCGAGTAAAAAATTATTATTTCCTTTTCACTTTCTTATATATGTGCTGATTGCTACCAGTTTCATGCAGAGTTTGCTACTATCTGTAAAAAGGCTCAAGTATGTCTTAATTATATTTTTTAAACCTGCAATCATTTGTTTTTTGTGAAGAAGAGCTTGAGGGAGGGAACAGGTAGAAGAAATATGCCCCATGTTTTTTTGTAGAAGAAAAAGACTTGTGTTGACTACCTATTATAGTCTATAAAAATAAATTTTTAGCTTATTTATATGAAGCTGACAAAGCATCAGATCCTTTTGAAATAGTGTTTAGCCAGTATTTGTGTGGTTTCAGTCTATTATATGAATTCCTAAAAAAGGCAGGTTATTTAGAAACTGCCCAAAACAGGTGCTGCTTAAATCTTACCCTATTTTAGACCCACTGTAAAAAAAAAAGACGCCCATACTTATGAAACTGGTTTAATGTGAGGATAGCTTTTACTTGTCTTTCATTTTAATGTTTGTTTCTTTTTCCATCTTAACTACCACTGTAACACAATAACTGCCTGTGTATTTTAAGAGTCCTTCCACAGTTATGGGTGTGGATCATATAGTTTCATGCTCTGTTTTCTTCCTCTTTGTTCAGCTTGCTGTCTCTGTTCACTGTTCATGTAATCAGCAAATGTTAATGTACTGTAGTCTATTTCAGAAGGCCTTGCATGGAGGGTTACTAGAATTGTTTTTCCCAAGAGAAATTAGCAGACAATTAATGCTATTTTGGAATATCACAATTGATTAAGTATTTTCATACTATCTGTCTTTGTGGCTCTTGCTGATTTGTACTGGTGGTTTTGTGTTTATAGCCAGGTTTTTTGTGTTAGTCTTCTTTGTCTCTAAAATGATTTAATGAGTTTTTGAAAACCTCAGCTTGCAAAAGCGAATGTAGTTTTGAATGCACCTTTCTAGGAATGTGACTGTCATTTATTAAATAGTACTTTGAAGCGCTCTGCATTGACTAGAGTCAATCTCACAAGATTTGGATGGGAGATAAATGGATATCTTCCTTCCAAAACTAAGTATTATCCCAGAATTACTTAATAATACCCTAAATAAAGCTTGTCCAATATTAAATGCACTAATTAGAGCTTAAGATTCAGTTCTCAAGACTCTTTGCATAATGTCAGGCAGGTAATGAATAAAATCATTACCAGCTGCTCAGTGAGGTGGGCCCTAGCCTCTGAGCCTCAGACTCAATCTCCTTCATTCTCCCATTTGAAAAAAAACAAAACAACAAGACACAGCCATCCAGTCCCATATCTTCCCCCCACCCTGAAAAACCTAAAATGAACTGGGGGAAGGAAAAACAGCCTTCCTCTGGTTTGGGTTAAAAGCTGTGAGGTAATCTAGAGAACAGGTAGTGGGGATAACGTGGCCTCATCTCCAGGTGCATGCATTTTCTCTGTCCTCAGTTGTCTCAGATGCAAAATGCATACCAACAGATCTGTCCTTTTCACCAAAGTAATCTCTGTGTGAAGGAAGCCTTGGTTCTGTGGCCAGACTGGAAAGGACAGCTGCAGCTCCCAGGGGTGCAGAGTGACCATCATCAGGCAGATGCAGGAACAGCCATCAATTCCAAAGAGCTGAAATGCATTACAGAATTAGAAGGTGGAAATGGGAGAGAGCAGGTTGATAGAAAAATACTTGTTTTATTGTCTTTTTAATATAAAAAGATGATGCCAGTAATCTTACCAGTTTAGATTGGTGCAGTTTAACTATAAACGAAAGGTTTTATGTTAACATAAAATTCAAGGCACTCAAAAGTCTTTTCCCAAAACACTGTATGATGGAAACATCTGTAATCTCTGGTCTCACCTTAGCCATCCCATGCCAGAGACCTTTTACTCTACTAGAAAGTGCAAAGAATCTAAACATACAGCAATACAGTAATGTGTGCTTATGGATTATACATAAACACATGAAACGCTGAAAAAAAACCCAGAAACCCATCACAGCACTGATATATCACCCGCTCTTCCAACAGATACATGGAAAAAGATGTCATAACTGCAAAAAGACTCTTTGGGGTCTGTATTTTTATATACCTTCCAGAAAAGAAAATAATTTCTTTAATAAGGAGATTCTGAATCTATTCTTTTTTAAAATCATTATTACTTGCCTACTTTTACCATCCCTGTAGGTTTGCTGGTATGACTGTTCTTAGAATAAGACATGTAGCCTTTGACATAAAGATTTTTTGAAATCCCATTAGGAGCACCACAGTGCTACTTTTAGTGAGCTTTTTCTGTGACCTAATTTTAGGAAAAATCCCAAATGATCTCAAATCAATTAAGCTCTGAATATCAAAATTTAGATTAATCATGAAAGAAACATTTCCATTATCAACACTTTTAATAAGCTTTTCCACCTTGGGCTCCCTGCTGGCTGTGCAACTCAGCGTGTACAGTGCCGTAGTCTTTGAGTGGTACCATTGATTATTTGGTGACATTCATCTGGAGAATAATTTCCAGTACCACAAATACATAATGACTTAAAAGTTGTGAGCTTGCAGATAACTCTTTATGATTGGATTGTTTTCTAATGTTTCTAATGATTCCTTCTTTTGAAAGAAGAGAAAGAATTTTGAGAGGGAAGAAAAATTGTTTAACCCTGTGGCCTTTTTTTTTTTTTTTTTCTTAACTGATCAGCTTATATTTGGGGACCCTCTTATCTTTTTGTGAAGTGCTGTATTACACTGTACTAAGAGCAGGATTTTTTTTTTTTTCCACAACGAAGGCAAAGAATGCCAAAAATAGGAATAAAAGAATGAGGCCTGTAGACATGTCTAGATAGGCAGTTACTTTTCCTGGCCTTACTAATTAGGAACCTATCAAAAGATGATTTCCCTGCTGGAAATAGGGACTGCTTAACTTCTGAAGGACTACAGGTGAGTTGGGAGGACAAGACAAAGTATTAGAAATCTGTGGTGCAACCACAGAAATCTCACATTACAGCTGCTCTTTCGTTGTGGAAATGAGGAGTAAATTTTATAACAAATGCAGCAGGAATAGTCATCAAAAATGTCCAGCTTTGCATTCAGTCTTACATGGTTTTGATTTGTTTTCCCCAGTGCAGCAGATGGTACTGGGAAAACAATAGGTCTTTGCATCCCCTTTGTCCAGCACTGACAATTGTTCTTTCTCAGGCATTTGAAGAACCTACCAGTCATAGGCCACCAGCATGAGATCTGCAAGTCCTGCATTGTGGAAACAACAGGAAAAACTTCAGTTTGAAAATGTTTAGTATATTGAATGAGCAAAATGAGTGGATTTAGAGAATATCCATCAGAGTATAGAATTTTGTTAGACAATGTGAAGAACTGTGACGTTTAAGTCAGACAGACTTGCCTCAAAATGAGCTTATGCCTGGGTTGGTTTGGGTCTTTTCTTAGGATTCACAGGTCAATATTCAGTTGAAGTGATTGTATGAATGCATACAAAAAATACATGAAAATGAGCGTGCTGGTTTGTAACAGAGGGATAGTTGTGCATTGTGTAGAAAAATAGAGACTGTTTGGAATAACCAATTTGTGTCTATATTGATAGAACAAATTTTAATGTTCTGGGAAGCCTAGGGAGACTGGGTGTGTTCTGACGTACTTTCTCTGTTATCCAAACTGAACTCTATGGCATGTATGTAAGATTTGAGATTACAGTTTCTTCTGCACTTGCCCTGTATTTTTTAGGAAAAAACTGAGTTGTCAATAAAAGGGGAATAAAAGCCGGCACACAGTAATTGCAAATGGTGCGTTGCTTGATTATCAGGTTTAATGTGTCATTAGGGTCTTGTTGACCTTTTCTGTCGATGCAAAACATGGGCAGATGTTAGCATTAGAGAGAAAAAGAGAGCAGAAGTGAATAGATGTGAGCAGGCTGGCTGCCAAAAGATCAGCTGACACTGTGCTGACATCAAGTGCAATCTGGAGAGTCCTTCTTACCCAAGCAAGCCTTTGCAATGTATTGTCGTCTGTATGTGCAGGAACCACAGCAGTGTCTGTAAACCAGTCTCTCATCTGGTCAGTACATCTTTGTTGCTGTGAGATATAATGTCCTTGTCTTGTTTAGGCTGATTTCTCTGATCTTAGTCTCTGCAGTTTGTTGTTTCATCTGCTGAGAACAGACAATTAAGAGGAAATAGGCATTTAGATTGTCTTTTGCATTTTCACTGGATTTGCAGAAGTACTTCTCTCTGAGATCTGCATGCAGTGTGTTGCTGACAGCTCGTCACTTTGTTTTCTCTTCCCATTGCAGTCTATGTAGCTTTGGATTGTTAGGAAGTAATAAAAAATACATTTTATGTGGGTCATAGCTATAGCAGTAGCTTGAGGAGGTGGTCTCAGAGAAGACATGCACTTGTGTGGAGGAAATAGTTTCCCACAGCCTCTTCTGGTTTGCTTTGCTAACTGTTTTTAGAGAGGACTGCAAGATGGTACCAAGTGGTGGATGATGTAGTGAAGGTAAAAAGTTCAACTGCTACAGTGTGTCCTGTTATTTATCTCCAGAAACCTTGAGATAACTGTGGTAAGTGCATCATCCTCTTCCCTCCCCCCCATACCCTATCACTAAAGATCTGTTTTCATGTGTGACTTCCTCTGTTCATTTTCTGTGCAGGATAAAGCTTCTGGTTCTGACACTTTTCCCAGCAGGACTCTTAATTTTCCTGAGAAGCAAACAGGGCTTTTGTCATGGCATATCAAAATACCCATGAAAGGTCATTAGATGGAAAAAAGGGACCTGCTAGTGAGATGCATCAGTAGGGAAGTCTGATAGTCTAGTGAGCAAGACACTGAGATCTGGTTTCTGCATTTTGCTTTGCTGTGGACGTGTCAAGTCAGCTGTGTTTGTAAGATAATGCAGAAAATATTTATCTTCTATACTTTTTGCCTATATGTATTTTCAAAATACATGCTTCTTTTGCAGTGGGTGTCTTCTACTCTGTGTGTGCATAGTGCTCACTTTCATGTGTGGCTGCTCACTGGTACTTTGGAAAGTATTGTAATGCCCATATCAATGATAAAGAGAGTATGAGCCTGTTCAGGGAATTAGCTCTGCTTTTCCTCTTGAAAATGTATGTCAGTGCTCCTCAAAAATTAGTGTCTCTAAATTCTTACCTTTACACAGGGCTCAGAAAAACAAGATTACAAAACGTTTGGATGCAGCAGAGAGTGTAGCTGTTGGAAAGACGAGTGGAAAACTGGGAGGGTGAGGGTGGAAGTAGGCACTGTGGATATTGGCAGTGGTCCTCAATCTGCTTCTGTTGCCCTACTGCATCAGGAGCCAGCTCTGTCCTTGAAGAAAATGAATGTTGGTTTGTTGGTTTGTTTTTTTTTTCCTCCCCACCCCCAGACAATATACCCTAAGAAGAATAAGGCTCAGAAACAGGATTAGAGGTTCATGTTCTCAGTAAGGACAATCTGAGCTTTCATGAGAAAGCAGGTTAATAAAAAATCTGACAATCTGTAATAGGCTGTGGGAAATCATTTCCACCATCACTGGCTTAATGATGACTTTAAAAAAAAATCCAAACAAACGAATTCCTGGAGACAGGGAAGCAATGAGGAGCAACAAGATTCTTGAGCCTATTACCATGTTGAATAGGTACTATAGAAAAGCCTTTGCTTGCTTGTTACCTAAAGGTGAAGAAGGAAAAAACATTATCTGTAGACTGTAAAGAGTGTATTATAGTCTACACTGCCTCTTAATGCAGAATCTCTTGCAGCAGTGTTTAGTTCAATAGACTGTACTAAATTTCTGGTCAAGTTTTCATCCACATCTGTGTGTGTATGTTTACTTTTGCTGGGTTTTCCCACTTTTCAACCCCTGACCCAACCCCTTTCTACTGCAGAAAGTCCAGCAAGAAAGACTCATCAATTAAACAACAGGAAGCTACTGCCTACAGCAGCTAAATCACATCTGATTTGTAGATGAGGTCATTTGCAGCTGAGGCAAGTGTATGCATATTACACAGTGGGTGCTCACTCTTGGTGTGCTTTATCTCTTTGAGTCCTTTAACAGCTCTTTTCTTTGAGTCAGCTTTGATCTAAATCTCTACTCTTTGCTGGACAGCAGCACAAAATTGAATGTAGATACACAATTGCATGCCATATATTTTAAAGGAGACAAAAAACAGAACTCCCCACCTTCCAAGAGAAAAGAAACTCCATCCTCTAAACCCCCAGACATGTGAAGTATCATTCAGTTTTGTTGTCTTCTCTGCCTTTTGTCACAGATGCCATTTGGACCATGTTAGTTTTCCTGATTAAAATCTCAGGGGTCTTGATTTGGTTTTTTGTTGCTGCTGCTGTGTTTTTTGTGTTTTGTTATTTTTCCTTGACATGCTGTGGTTCTTAGCATTCTCTTGCCTATTCAAGCATTTTAAACATGAAAATTAAGCCTTGGAAGCTTGACAGGAGCAAATATTCACTGTCATTAGTAAATTGGGGGAAAGGATGGGATTCAACAGAAGATTTTCCAAGTGATAGAATACTAATGGTTTTAGGGGAAAGAGTTTAATTCAGTGTATCTTCCTAGATACCAGCTATTCTATATTTCCCTTGTTTATGCTGTCTCCATGACCATGCTTCAAGGATTGTTTTGCTCAGCTTGATTCCTTCTCCTCTCTTGATCCTTGCCAAGGCAGTGTTCTTGGCTGCTTTGGGATACATGGAGTAAACATTCACCATCAGTAGTACAAAGTTTGTTCAGCAGTTTTAACAGCCAGATACAGTCCTGAAGAGTGCTGCACACATACTTGGATTGAATGGGCAGGGGTACCTTTCATTTTACTGGGCTTTGAAAAAGAAGGAATTCTTTAAAATAACAAAACACACAGACCCATGAAAGTCAGGCTTTGATATTAGCCCTTCCATGAGAAATCTTAACACAAATCTGTTTAGTTGGGTGATAGCCAACTGGACATTCACTGAGTATGAGCAGAAATGTTCAGCTGTAAATGCTTTGACATAAACCGAGTGCTTTTTCCCCAAACTATCTGGGATGTTTATATGAGGGGCTGTTAAGCAGATTTACGTATTTTAGGGGCATTGTTCCTTCAGCGAGCATCTTCTTTTGACAATACTTGCTTGATTCGTCCCACTGTAATTTGTTTCCATGTACTTAACCTGATGGCTCAGTACTAGATGGCTTCTCCTGCCTCTGTTGAAGGCTGAATCTATTAAATACTGCAGCTGCTTAGTGTAATGTGCCTTTCAAAAATAAGTGGGATCAGTACATCAATGGATATCAACAGTGTCCAACATTAAGTGCCTAACTTCGTGGTGCCTGTTCTTGTTTGTTTGTGGTGGGGAGTCTGGCAGGCCTGGGAAATAAATACATGTCCAAAATGCTTCTTTGACTAGGTTATCAGTGCCTGGTGAGATGGATAGCTGTGGGGGAAGCTGACAGAACTCAACCCTAAACCTGAAAGCACTGTTCCCATTTATAATGCAGCTATTCTCTTTTCCTATAGGCTCTTTTCCCTGCTAAACTGGTGTCAGGCACACAGCATTTCTGCTCATGTGCATCCCTTCCTACAGTTCCTTCATCTCACTGCATTTGAGACCAAATTTGCTGTGCCCAGAGTACCTAATGAAATGAGACACTTTGCTCTGAAGTTGTCATGACTAAATGGACATTGCCCAGACTCAATACTTTCATTTTATAGTCTCTCCTGGGTTTTTTGTTTTTTTTTTTTTTGAGTTCTGCCTCTTCTTGGTGAGATTCGTGAGCCCACAGGTATCTTGTAGTAGCACATCACCCGACATACCATGGTATTAACTTGCTCTGCAGAGCAAGCTTTTGCATTCCCGATAAATATATTTGCAGTGAAGGAGCAGAATTGCTGTTCTGGGGGGGGAAAAACCCAAAACAAACAAACCCAAACCGCTCAACTCTCCAAGATTATGCAGAGGATAAAATCCAGCTTCTGCTGGGAGAACAAGCTGGGGCAGTCTGCAGGCACACAGAGACACAGGCAGGCAGTGAATGCCTGTGTGACAGGGAGCCAGAGCGAAAGGAAGGCTTGAAACTTAAACTCCTCCTGCAGCTCTGCATCTGCTCTGAGTCACTGGGATGACTCACACTGACAGAGCTCACGTTAGCTAGCGTTCAGATGGAGCAGCTCTGGCAACAGAAGAAGCAAGTTATATTATTGATTACCTGCTGCAGCAGACAGTTGCACCAAGATTTTTTTTTACAGATGAAACAGAGGAGGCTCTACTGAGCACTGCTATTATTAGTAGTATTGCTTTCTTAAGGTAAGAATGTCTGTTTATTTAAATATGTACCAAAGGGAATTTGGAGCTCGTGAAGTCAGAATTACTGTTGCTGTTATTCTCAGAGGATGCTGATCTTTGGAGCTGTGTTACTGCAAAGCTTTGTCGGGACTGTTTGCTGTGCCATATGGAGAATCATATGGCTAATGGGCAGTGTGTGTCCTAGGAAACAAAATAACTACTTTCTCATTCATTGATGTTATGTAAGGCATGGCAGCCATGTTAAGGACAGAAGACCTCTTTTGAAGAAACGGTGCTACTAGATGGTAGGGCAAGGAAAACAGGTAGTTTTTAAGCAGATCTCTGTTCTTTGGAGAGTGCCACAGTTCTCTAATTCTTGCTTACTGAATTTCTGTGTCAATACAATAAAAAAAGCAGTTGCATTAGAAGTAGCAGAATAATTGTTTACCTTTAGAGTCACTGTGTTGTTTTGCCTTCAGCATTCAGGCTCGGACTGTGCATGTGATCCGTGCAGTGCCTTGATGTAAACAGTTTCTTCAAATACCGTAAATGAATGGTACTTCCAGATATTGGAGTGATTTTCATCTTGTGCCCCTAAAAACATGTATGTCGTGTTCTGAAAATTAGTAATATACAAAAAATGAGACATATTCTAGTTAGTGTTGACAAATGCAGAGTAGGTATAACATTTGTTTGTAGTGGCTTTACTGCTATTTTACTCACTTTAGTGCAATAATTTTAATGTAGGTTAGACTAGTATCGCATATTACGCTCATGTAGAATCCAGTGAGTCTGAGCATTTGCTGTATTCTCCACAAGAGATTTTATAAGCTAGAGATTCTGATTTTGAACTGCAGTAATGAATTCATCTTAATTTTTTTTCTTTTTGCCTCTTTTTTTTCCCCCATTTATTTTGGATTTGCAAAGCACTATCCTTTTAAAGTGCATCATACAGTGAGGTTGGCAGCTGCTTTCAGTAATAAGGGAGCCAGATCACTTGTGTTTGTTTTCAGAATGAGGGTATTTTCAAAACCTGATCATTTACCAGGTTACTTTCAGGTACTTGAAATTACCACTCGTTTCCATGTAGGATTTACATAAAAGGGACGACTGTCACCTTCTCTTTAAGAAATACAGTGCCGTAGTAATAGCATTTAAAATGACAGCATACTTTAGGTTCTTCTTCTGTGTGCTAGTTTATAGCATTTGCTGATGTACAGTGCTTTCATTGCCATGAATTAACCATATTTGGTGTTACTCTAGTTTTTAAAATACATCAGTTTTCTTCATATAATGGAAAGTAAGGTCTTTTAGTGCATTTGTAGTACCTTTATACTTCTGGTGACATCCAACTTGGAAAACTACAGTGTGAGAGGAGCTTTTAAAACAATGTCTGTCATGGATGACCAACTCCCAGTGGAAAACTTTCGTTGACTAATTTTAATGACTTATGTTTCTGAAATTAAATATTTCTCATGTTACAGCATTATGAATGCAAACTAGTTTAAACAGTGTTAGGGTTGGTTTTGGGACTGTTAACTAACAAAGTTATGGCATGTGACAGTCTGCTTCTCCCACATTCAAACAAGTACAAGTAAAACATTTTTTACAGTCCTAATTTTTCCACTGATTTGTATCTTAATTACTGTTATTTAAGATTGTGTCAGAACTGTGTCAGAATGATTGCCTTTAAGTATGCATTTAGGTATGAATTCTGCGTTGTGTCAGAACAAATAACTTAGTATAATAAGACTCAATTATCTTTGGTTTAGTTTACATAAATTCTTTATTGTAACACATTGTGGACACCGTTAAGTAATTAATGTTGAAGTTAATGTTTTCAAAAGACATTTCAAGAACATGCTGAAACATCTAGAAAATAGGATGACAGCCCCTGAAACATCTAAAAACCAGGATGGCAGCCCCTAAATAAACACAAACCTGAAGACATCCTCTCCATCTATTTGTCCATAGACTCTTTGTGTAAGAGCTGACCACCAGAGAGAACTCCCTCTTGATTCATGTCATCCCTCTGCTGCTGGGATGCCACTAAGGGAAAAAGAAAGTCAGCTGAAAAAATAACAAAAAGTCCAGTCTTGCAAGATAGCTAGACAGTTTGCTCTGTGTGAGTTGGAGAGTTTCTGTGAAGATCTAATGTAATTCTAGTAGTGATTGTTGTGATACCATGTCAATAATTATGTGCCTTCTTTGGGATATATTAGCAAGTTACAACTGAAAATAAAAATATCCAAGGTAGGAGAGATTTGTGCAGGGAAGATATATGTTCATATATATATGTGTTAAGTGCAAAGTAACCAGCTGCAGTTGATCCTTCTATGGGGGGATATGGCAGTAAGTATAACAGGGCTTGTCAAAGTCTGCTCTCTAGGCACTGTGAAAGCTGGGGTTCATTACCTTAAGATGGCTTTGTATTAGGCTGCAAAGATAACAAGTGGCAGAGGCTACTTGGATTATTTCACTGGTACTTTTGGCAGGGCTTGAATTGTGAGAGTTCATGGTCTCCTTGGTCTTTCTTTTCTGTAAACCCAAACAGAAGATCCCAGCTCCCTTTTGTCCCCTCCTGTTCCTAACCTACAGGATATCACGGCTGTTTTTCTCATCTCTGCATTACTTCAGAGCCGTTCTTTGTTAATTTTGCCTTCTCTAAAGCTTTTGTGAGCTTCCTGCTGAAATTTAAGCCCCGTTTTTGATTCTCACTTCAGGTGCTGAGGTGTGGATTCTCTCCCCTTGATAGGTTTTCCACTTTGGAAAACCTCGAATGCTGCAAAGCTCATGTCTTTCAGCATTTCTCTTTTGCTCCTTATGTTGCTTGTGTTCCAAACAACAGGTGGGGTGTTCAGGCTGTCCTTTATTTGTTTCTTCCTTTGTAGAACCTCCTGGGTTTTTTTGGTGGTTTCTTTTGTGGCCATACCCTAGCTGTGTTACTCTGAGCCCTTTGTCAGCCATTCTGGCTGCTGGATTAACTCTGATCTCTTATATTCTCTCTCAGTCATTGAGCAGAAGTTTCAAAACAGACAGTGGCATCATCCTTAGGTATGTTGTTCCACCTCTCCTTGCCATGACAGCGGGAAATGGCTGCAGAAAACAGAGCTGTTGCTGCGGGTGGTAGTTGGAGAAATGAGGAGCCTAGAGAAAATTAAGCATTTCTCCAAAATTCTTTAGTGGGAGGAAGCACTTACTCTCCTATTTTACACAAAAGCTGCGTTAGCAATGATTTATAACTAGCCTTGCCTGGTGAAGAATTTAGGGGAAATCCAATCCTGTCATTGCCATTCACTGAATTTATGTGAGTCATCTTTAATATGATATTTTTTATTGTATTACAGTTTTAGCTAATGATCAACCCAAACTGGACCACTGCTGTATCAGAAGATGAGTTTTGCACAGAGTAAAAGATGGCTCATGCACTGAATAAGGATTTATATTTTTTCCCCAGAAAAAATGGTTGCCGTATTTTCTATGGCGATACCCTGTTTGACATTAGACTTCCTGACAAAGGACTCTGCAATGTATGATAAAGCAGCATCTTGGTGTTTGTGTAGTACATCCTTGTCAGAGAGCAGCTCAGCATTTCTGTTTTCAAATAGGAATTTGAATGAAGGGAGGGAAAAAAATCGTATGAGTTGGGGATTTTGTACAAGTTTTTGTTTCTGTTTTTGCATGTTTGAAATAAGCCCATGTAAACTGGAGTTATATTGGAATAAAATCCTTGCATGTGAGCAGTATGAAGAGCACCATTTGCACTACTGGACCTTCTTGTTTGTTGGAGAACTCCTTTTATTTGTGTAAATTTTAGAGATGACAATTTTTGCATGAGTTATTTTTGGGGTCTTGTATAAGTGTAAGCATCTAGAGGGCATCTCCTTGGCCCCTTTACCTGTTTTCTGAAGAAATCTTTTTGTAGGGATTGGATTTGTTACTTGGTTTTAAATGGGAGGGGGAAAGAGTTGTCAAATCTTTGTAATGTGTCCTGAAAAGCTCTTCACTTAATCCTGGAGCACTTCAAGCAGGGGGGCACAGAGGGAGGTGGTGAACACATCCTGTTTGCCCTGGGGGGCCTGAACTGTTAGAGGGCCTCCCACCTCATTGTGTTGCACTTTTGCATCAGGCAGAAAAAGTCACAGTCTCATCATTTGTCTGTTTAAACCTTTGTGTATTTTGAAGCTTGTGCTAGTTTAAATAGAGAGTGAAGGGTACAGCCTATACTCTGAGTATAACATTGGTGGTTCTTTCATTTCCCTTCAGGGTCGGGGTTTTCACTTGACTTCATGACCGTAGTCCTCCTGTCCTGCTCCAGAGTCAGAGCCTGTGTAAGGATGAGGATAGTTCATTTTGCTCTGGTTAAATGAGGTTATGGCCTGGATTATGATAGCATGTTATTTCTGTGCAGAATTGTCCTTGTATTTTGTAGGGAGGCAGAAATCTGGGATTAGCTCACTTTTCATTTCAAATTGATGCTTTGCTTTTAAAGCAGCAGAGTACCTCTGACTCATCTTTGTGAGCTTAAATAAACAGCACCTAACTGGTAGGTTTGATGTCTCACATAACTGTGAACTGACCTTCTCTGTTCAGGTGAAACACAATTTAAAGGGAGTGGGTTCATGATCCTTAATTCAAATTTACTTTTTAGATAAATACTTGATAGTGCCAGATGGCAAAGCAGCTACAGGCAGAGGTGAATAACAGCATGCAGGTTATTTGGGCAGCAAGTCTGCTGTTAAAACAAACAAACAAACAAAAAACCAAAAACAAACAAACAAACAAAACAAAAACAACAGCAACAACAACAAAAAAAACCAGCACTGCAATATTCTGGATTGCACTAAATGCCTGTAACTTCATCACTTCATCAGGTTTCCTGTGTGTGATAGGCGAATGTATTATAAATCCCAGATTCCAGAAATACAAACTACTCTAAAAGACTTCTTCTGTCTCTTTTCAGAAATAGACACAAGTGGGTCTGACTTTACAGCATAAGATTTATAAATTTTTTTTTTCCAGGCTTCAGTGTTATTTCTGTCAAGCAGTTGGAAGGGCTTCTCCTGGGGATGTATGGAGAAAAATGGCAAAATGTTGATTTGTATAATGCACATACAAGGACATGGAATAAATAATGCCATGTTGACAGTGTCCTCTGTTTCAGGAAAACTTGGAAGAAAATCTCTTTTGAGCTCTGTATGATAGTATGGTGGATTTGTATGAAAAGGATTGTGTCACAAGTATTACTGTCCCTAAATATTAGCATCATGGCTCTAAATGCATGGCATAAAAATGCATGCAACTGAGCTGGCTAGAGTGAGCTCTTTCTGTCATAAACTCTCTCTCAAATGTGGGTGTCTGGGAAAAGTTACTCAAATTATTCTCTGTTCCTGAGAGAAATAGATGACTTTCAATTGTGTTTTGGTAAACAGGAGGTTGTGAGTAATAGGAAGAATGTGGCCTTTGTGGTTTTGCCTGCATAAGAAAGATTTCTCATCATTGTCCCATGCTTTGTAGATTCTGATGAGAACATGATATTATAATGCTGATGCTTCAACAGAAAACTGATTTTACACGGGAAAGTTGCATGGAAAAGTGACTACTCCTCTTTTGCTGGCACATAGTAAGAAAGGCAGATTTTGCTGGCATGTAGTAGGAGAGGCAGAGTGCATGGGCGTAGTGGAAAGAGATGAGCACCTTCAGGGTACAGAGAGCAGTGAGGAGGGGGCCATTTGCACAGTGAGAATGAGGGAAAACCAGCTCCTTTTATGTGTGGAAGTGAGGGAAAGCTGCCACTGTCTATGTGTGTGTGTGATCTGAGGAAGGGAGGGGTGCGCCTTCAACACCCATGTTGTCTTGATTCTGACTTCCTTGTAAATGCTTTGCCTTTTTTTGGGAGGGTTGCAAATATTTCCTAATACCTCAGGAATGACTGCATGTTCTTTTCTGTGCCTGTTGGTGGGATTTATATTTCAGATCTCTAAACATCACCATATTCTTTAATTTCATGGAAAATCAAAATGTCACAGGGGCCACCAGTAAGATTTTTATTGTGAGCTAGAAAAAATCTGGCACAGGTAAGAATTGGCTCTTTAAAAACCAGGGGTGTCTTTAAATAGCAATTTTATGTAAAATTTAGCAGAAAGACAAATGAAGGACAGAACACTTATCAGTGAAGATCTGCCTAGCTGGTGTTATATTTGTGATAAGTAGGAGACAAGAACTCTAGTAATTTGACTCAATTTGTGTGAAGATTTGATCCCCTTCCAGTCATGAGGAAGGCATCCAGGATAAATGAGAAGAGCTTTTTCTTTCTAGTAGAGTGCTTTATTGTCACTAGCGGCATTTGCAGACATCTAAAAGATTGCTTAGAAGGTATGTGTCAGATAGGCATTGGTAGGGCTGTGGTAGCTGATAAAGGAAGAATGTTAGTGTGCAGCATTTATTTTTTGAAAGTATGACATCTTTCCCAACTTCCCTAGAACTTGCATTTTTCCCCTGTTCCTTTGTGATACACATTTCTGAGAAAACAGCCTTCACAGCAAACATGGCTATTTATATGAAAAGTTAATAATGCAGCCTAGATTTCTCCATATTGTACTGTATGTTTCATGTACCCAATGTTCCCATTTACATGAGCTCTCAAGCTGCATTTGGGGGCTCATAAAATGAACATTACAAGGTCAGTGCAGTAAGGATAACCCATCTTAATGTCTCAACATCTTGGGAATTTGCGTGAAACTGAACATCCTCAGAAAATTATCAGTTGGCTACACTGCATGAAGATAATTTCCAGCCATTTTTCCTTGGATGTTTAGTTTTACAGTGAAATATTATCTAGGTTGAAAACATTGCCTCCCATGATTAAAAAAAGGGAGAGGCATTGTGGGCACTTGGTAGCTAAGTAAAATGTGTCTTACTCTGACAATGATAGAATAAATGAAAGAAGAGGGTAAGAATTTTAGATATTGGACACCATTCACTTACTGTCAACATTATTACAAAATTGTTCACTGTTGGTGCACCATGGTCCTGGATGCCACCTCATCTTTTTTGCATAAACACATAGCAGAAGGTTGGGTCAGTAGTGTTTGTGAAATCAAACCATGTCTTCTCTTTAGTATGTAAAATTGAGTATGAAATACAGGATCTACTTGTGCAAGCCACTTTGACCTTGAGACTGTCTTTTGTAATCTTCTCTTCCTGGCTTCCCATTTTGCAGAACTGCACAATTTATCTAGACTGACTTTGTGGAGGTGTGTGTTTGATAGTGTTGAGGAGTGGCTGGGTCATGCTCTGGGTTCTGACTCTGTGTGTTCAACCTGGGGAGGTATTGCTGTGTTCTATGATTTTCTTTTCATAAAAATCAGGTGCAGAGCAAGGTAATTTGTACCTGTGTTTCTGCCCAACAAGAAGTTGTGACTCCATCAGGAACGCTGCCTAGCATTAGGAATGCTAAAGCACTGCTGCAACCAAGTGGTAGATAGAGTTGCAGACATGTGTTTTATTTCTTCACAACCAGGAGCTGAGAATGGATAAAGTTTTAATGTTGTGTACCTAATGTGCACAATACAGGTTGCATACATAATGCAAGCGAATCTGAATTAATTCTGGGGAAGTGAGATGAAGACAAGGCAAGTTTACTCTTTTTCTGGAGGTTGTATTTTGGTGTAATGGTGATAGTGTCTTGTGTAAGTACTGCAAAAAGAGGTGCCATGTTGATCACAATAATGATTTGCTCACAGTGAAGTGAGCTTATCTTCTTTATGTTCTTGTATTTCCTATAAACTAGTATTTCAAAATGGGGAATGAAGAAAGAGTCCAGGAAATCATATATAATTGCAAGAGAGTTTAGACAATGCAGTATTTTATTTGCCCCAAAGCAAAGGAGATCAGACAGAGCACAGCAGAGCACACAGTATTTTCTGCCTTGCAGAAGAAGAACATGCTGCCTGTGTTTGTAGGCTGATTATTGGAAACTTGAGCCTTTAAAATATATTTACAGGAAATATCTTCTGAGCTATGCCAGATCTAACAACTTGCTTTGAATGAGCATTAGTTTACAGCTCTGCTGTCATGTGGTTCATTCTCAGCTTCTTGTCCCCTGCAGAAGTTCTTGGTCTTTAAATTCACCAGTATTGTCAGCAAACAGTCCTTCCCCATCCTGAGTCTGTTAGAGAGCTTTGGTTTTGCATCGTACTTTTTGCAAAGTGTCGTGTTTTGCCCTTTTTTTTCTGTCCAGGTATTCTGGGGAGAAGTAAGGTGAGGTGGTGGACTTTTTCTTTTCATGTGCTGTGCCTGGATTTTTTTAAAGAAGATGTTTAGGTTATACCAACGTGCTATTTTGCTGACAGAAGGAGGGAAAAGTGAGGACAAACAATGGGAGACAGTAGTTTGGATTGGCACAGCTCTTGAGGGAATAGCACAGCTGTTGGACTGAACCTGGACAAAAGCTATCAAGGCTAACCTCCAGTCAAAGTAGCTCTATTTTTCCCTGATTAACTAATAGACAAAATCACACCTGGTGTTGTGGGTTGCAGGTACCATTCAGAGGTGTTGACACCACATTTAATTGCAAAGGAAAAGTGTTAGTTGTGCCTTCCTTCCTGGAATGATTTAGCTGCTATCCAGTGAGTCAAAAAGAAGGAAGAAGAGAACATGGAGGAGAAAGTGAGGGATTTCCAGTGGGAGCATGAATAGTCCCTGTTATTTTCATGTTTGGTTTTTATCACACTGATGCTTTTCTACAGAAAATATTGTCATGCACTTGACTTTCTGCAGTACTTTGGAATAATGGTGTGGCAGATTTAATTGAGAACTAATGTTCTCCTTAGTTTGTGTGTAATGCAAGTATAAGTGATTGGGGAGAGAAAAAGCCTCACTATATATAATTTCCTTACAGTGAAGGATCTGAATGGCTTTTAAATCTGGCAGCAAGCTCTAAGGGTTGAACTGCCATCGTCAGTTGATTGCAAAACAATTTCTGTACTGTTTTAATTAAGCAAAACCATGCTGCAGTCTTTAATAGAATCTTCTTTTTCTGTCAAAAAGATGTCTTAATGCAAATGGCCAGAGACAGAAGGCAGAACATGTCAAGAAGATGGTCCTTTGGTGGAGTCTGCACTAGTACATTACCACACTCTGCTGTGGTTTTACTGCTATTACAGGGCAATATGATTTAAAAATTCTATAATGTAGGGTGGAAAAGGGTGGCTTGAATTGGTGCTCAGTTAGAATCATTCATCTGCAAGTGCCATTGGCATCTCTGGGAATGTAATACCTGGGCATATGCTGCTGGTCTTCAGTTTAGTTGTTATAGCTAAAGCTGCGCTTGGACGGTTCTTAGTCAGGTACCAAAGTGCAACAGAACTGGAGTGCAATGAAAAACTGTGGTTGTGTCAAAGAGGAGAGCTTCAAGACAGCCTCTAGAAATGTAGTTGAAAACCCAAAGTTGCTTTCAGAAGACAGTGTAGAGCAGAACATCTGCAGGAGGTCAGAACTTGCAGAGAGATTGGTAGGTAGGTCTTGCCTTCTCTGCAGAAGTTGAGATATTTTTAAAAAAATCTCACTGATGGGCTGATTTTAAAACACATCACTAATCTCAGTGTTGCTTTGCAAGATGAGTGTGACTTGGCAGCAAAGAAGCTGGATGTAGTTACTAGGTCACATTGTGTCTATTTCACAGATACCTGAGCTAAGCCACAAAGTTGAAAAGGATTTGCCTGTCTCCACAGAACTAATCAGATTTTTATCACAGTGTTGTAAATGGACTTTTTAGATTCCTTTATCATCTCTGCCATTTTAATTTCTTCCTTTAAATTAAATAAATAATAACTGACCAGGTTTAAGTATTTATATTAGATGTCCTAGAGGTGAATGGTGGTACAGGATATTACAGGATTTTAATGTAGTAGGTCCACAGTATCAGCCCTTGATCTTATGACTGTGGCTGGTAATGACTTGCCTTGGGAGTAGCCTTCATGGCATCTAGGAGCTTTCACAACACTTGCCCTGCTTTTAGAGTGGAGAAAGAAAAAAAATAACCATACTAAATAAATACAGTTGAAGTTATAAAGGATATTCAGTTGGAACTTTGCAACTGAGTTTGCCAATATAAAAAAGATTTTAAATAGTATATGACTTTTTTTTCCTGATAACTTGCGTATCACACTTACCCGGAAAAGAGCTCATTATAATGTTAGATGCCTCTGTCCTCATGGAGAACAAATAGCCAGGGTTAATGAAATCCTTTTTAACTTCTCATTTGAACTGATAGTCATAGATGTGAACCTTGAGTTTGTTCTGCCTTCACCTTGGACAATGAAAACAGAACAAAACCTAAGCTGCGTTGCAGGCCACTTCTATGAAGAGGGGTAATTTTGTAAGAAATTTTAGATGCTTTGCTGATGAGTCAATGAAAGCGTACGGCTGGATGCAGTTTCCTGACTTGTTAAGTCTAGTTTTAACATTGACGTAACACTCCTGTTACATGGAAAACAAGGTTACCCTTGGCTAAACTGTCTTTCTTTGTTGCTATTATTCAGCTTAAGTTTGTTACTTTATTAACATCCTGTTTAACGTTTTTTTTTCACCTCAGTGGTGAAGGCCCTTGTCATGTATCACTAAAGAGCAAATTGTAACTCATCTCAGCTTTGACTTTGCAGAGTTTTAAGGGTTTTTTTACAGAGTTTTTACAGTTTTTGCAGAAGGTGGCTCTTCTTTGTCTGGGCAAGCCTTTCTCTACATGTTGCAGACTGAGCAGGATGGTTTTCAGGTTGTTGCAGCAAGTATTCCCGACTTAGTTTCATTGCTGCTTCCTGTAGCAACTGGAGTACACTGGCTGGTACACCCTAGAAGTGTCTCCATTTTTTGTGGCTGTGTTATCTGACTCTAAGGCCTTCTTTCTGCTTCGTTTTTTCAGCTGATAAGCTCCCAATTGGTAGCAGAAGTTCTTGATAGTCTACAGTGTGCTGTTTTATCTTAGTGCTTTTTAACTTCTTTCTTTTACTTCAGTCCTGGTTCTCCTTTGTTAGTTTTGGTGTAAACTGATGAATTGCATCTTGATTACTGCATCACACATTTGAACACTGCGTTGTGTATGAATCTTTCCTGAATTTAATGTTTTGAGGAGTGCTTTGCTTATGACTGCATTTTCCTGTGATTTAAGGATTTACCTTTCTTAATCTTACTGTATATATTTATGTGGTTGACCCATCTGTACCTTTTAATAGGGAAGCATCCTCTCCACATAGGAGAAGTCTGTTGACTTGCCACAGTTTTGGGGTACCACAGTCAAAGATTTCTAACATGCTCTGTTGAAGCAAAATGGTTGATTTTTCAGGTTAAAAATTATACTGGAAAGCATACTACTTGAAAAGTTCATGTTTTGACCTTAAGATAAAAAAATAGATCCATAGAGCTATTTGCTACCTCCCAGTTTTACAGACTTTGTTCTCTGAGTGTTAATAAAGAGGTGAAAGTGTGAAACTGAACAAACAATTTTGTTTCAAATGATAGGGAAGCTATGTTATAAAATGTTAACACTCAGCATTTTTTCACGGGTTTTTACTGTGAAAATATTTATTACTTACTGCCCCGCCCCCCCCCCCCCCCCAAAAAAAAAAATCCTATACTACTAGCCTGTTATTTGGATTGATTCAGTCAGAAATAATTTGTCCTTTTTGTGTCTTTCAGACTTCATTAAAAAAAGAACTGGATACACATGCTGAATTTCATTTGTGAAAGGTGGAGTAAGGTAAGATAATTTTAGTGATTACTACTGTAATGTGTTGATCTGTTGACACTGAAAGCAAGGGTTCAAAGATTCATCATAAATTAGAGGCAGAGAAATCTAAAGGAACTTCAGCTTTGGAAATAATGAAATGCTGACAAGATCCAATGTTCTGGCACCAGTGCCATGCTTTAATCCTGTTTGTATTATGGGTAGTTCATTATATTGGGCAGGGGGTTTCTGTTCTTATTTGGGGGCATTGTCCATGGAAGGTGAGGAAGTTCAATAGCTAGTGACAGTATGATATGTTTGTATTTGGAGAAATTATGTATTTTTGGGAGTCTGTGAGATTTAAAGTGCAGAAAGGCCAATATTTGTTGCCTGTTTCTGCCATAGGAACAAACCAGTATTTCCGTAGTTTTTCTCCTTAAACATCCAGAGATGGAAGAAGGCAGGTCTGCCTTTCATTGAACACTGCTGTAGCACAGAGAAGTATCCTTCAGGATGGGAACTGAACCTTGCTGGGCACTTCACAAACATTTCTCAAGTATTTGCTTCTCCACAATGGAAGAGCTACTTTATGTCCTGTGGTGTGGCAGGGTGCAGAGGCTGATGGTCACATTGCTAGGCCCTGAGAGAGAAATCTCTGTCCTGGTGGGGTTCCTGTTAGCAGAAGTGAGAAGACTCTTGGCCACTTGTTTCCAAGCAAAGTTCAGTCATAGGACTCCTCTTCCTTCCTGTGTGCAGAGCAGCTGTGTTTTGAGCTCAGCAGCTGCTTCTGGTATTCCAGAGAGTAAGAGAAGTTGGGCCACATATGCTGATGAGATGGGGGATGTGGCCTGAACTGCAAGGCAGTATGAAACAGACTAATAAAATGAGTCTTCTGCTAGAGGCAGGAAGTTTTGCTGGTGTGGGAGTAGGAGGTAGTGAGAGGTGAAACAGGATGCTTTTGGTCAAATGTGATTTTTATGGTTGCATTAAAAGATTGAGGGTGGACCTCAGTGTCCTTGTCCCTGATGTAGTGCCCTCAGTGCCCTTTTGTAGAGTTCAGCAAATAATGAATGGAGGAGTAGAGTCAATGGTGAGCAGTATTGACTTCTCAGAGATGTTATTCCCCTGCTCCTGCTAAGGGAGATCAAATTCGTTTGTAAGATCAAGCAGACAAAGTCAGCAGATGCACTTTCTCCTGCAGCATTGCTTTTCTTGTGTTAAATGAGTGTCTTAATGCAGACTGAGAATCAATTACTGAAAAGTCTAGAGAGGTGTGCTGCCATGGCTGTGCCTACATCTGAAATTAAAGCAAGCGGTCGATACCATGGACTCAGTTCTTTAATTGGGGCAGAATGGAATAGAGTGCACAACAGGATGCTCTAGGGGTTTATGTATAATTTTTTTCCTTTCACCATCTTGAACTGCTCAGTGAAGAACAACTTGGGAATCAGGCGTGCGCTTATAGATCTTTCTCCATCCCAAGAAGGCCAGGATAAAGTTGCCAGCAGCAAATTAGCATTGCCAGGCCCTGTAGCTATATTGTGACTTAAAAGGAATTGCAGTAATACTAGTCATTCATTCCCTCTTTCTTTCTTTTATTAATCATTGTCTGCATTGGAAAAGAAATGCCTGAGGCAATCCTTCATCTCCATCCAATGCAGTGCTGTTTGTTGCTGAAGAAATTAAAAAAGAACTGTCATTCTACCCCAAGACAGCTATGACTTCTCCCCTGTTGGGTCTGTCTCCACACTTGCAAAGAAATCCATAGTAATAGAGCTAAAAGCCAACATTTGGGGCTCCCCTACAGGGACAGCATATCATCCTAATTAAGTGTTTCTCAAATACACGCTGGCTGTGCTACCTACTCCATATTTTGTCAGATTACCTGCTTGAAGCTTTGTGTTAGAGTAGGTCTGGAGAGAAAATAGGAGAAAAGGAAAAGAGAGTACCACCACCTCTGTTTGCCTGGTATTTTGGTGCATGCTTTCTTTTCACTCCTGTAGATTTAGTGGCTTCTTTATTAGGAGTCAAACTCCGTGTTGCATATATAAAGTTCCACGTAATTTTTTTGATTAAGGCTCCTTAATTATGTATAAGACAGATTATGTCACCCTTTTTAAATAACAGTCACAGCTTTCTCTTCAATCAGTTCTCTGAGTGACATCTCTAAAAAATGTGCCCTGCTGAAGTATAAACTGGTGTAGATGATGAGTGGACAAACAGCACGGGTGACTGACTAAGGAGAGGAGATTGTTAATGTAAGCACAGCAGGCTGCTTTACGATTATTGTTGTTAGCTTTTACTGCAAGTTTACTATCTGCACTTACAGTTCGGGTTTTTTTTAGCAAAAACCACCAGCATTTGCTAGTTTGTTCGTTTTTTCTTCTTGCCAGCTCGTGAAGTATAAGTGCAGAGCCCGCCCTGTGTGACTGTGGCTGTGTTAAACGTGCAGTGATTTTGTTTCTTAGAGCGTAATGTTCATCATCCTCTTGTTAATGCTAGATCCATTCATGCCCCATTCCAATGTGGCATGTATAACTGCAATAACTACACATGCAGTCATTGCATAATGTGTGGCATTTGGCCTTTCTGTAATATTCTGTATTCCATTAGAGGGTTTTCTGACTGCTGGCTTTAGTATACAGAGCTAACCATGGCTTTTAGCAGTGAACAGAGAGATGAAGAACTGAGTTTGAATAATATGTTACATGAAGGCGTAATGGTATTGAATAGAGCCTGAATGCAGGGAGAGGGAAGGAAAGAAAGAAGAGTAAGAGGACATGATGTCACATAGCTAATGAGAACAGCTGAAGAGGGCACATAGCGAGGAGCCAGAGGCAGGATTTCAAATGTTTTAAGTGTCTGGAAATGACAGTGATCTTGTGAGCTATTACTTTGGTTCTTTCTTATGACTTCTGTCTCTTTTTACGAATATTTTATCTATATTATATTCTGTGCAAGTACAAAAATCAAGCTTTTTCTGGAATTAAATGCTACTCTTACATCAAGCCCCTTAAAGTCTTGGAACTTTATCCTTTCCAAGCTTATATTCAATTCAATAATATTAATTTTATTCCTGTGTTTGCATTTTAATTATAAAGCTGTTACAATGTTTAAGTTACAAAATGTCCAGTACCTAGTTGTTAATAATCTCAGTATTATCCTTGGGAGATACATAGATGAACTACCACAGAATAATAATGAGGGTTTCAGTAATAATTGTTTCACTAAAACGTACTGAGAGAATTAACACTTAATCTGAACCTTCTAAACCAGCTGCCTACCATCCTACTTTCATTCTTGGAAAATCTGCATATGGATGATTTCCTACTTCCATTACTACTTTCCTTTTAGCTTGGAAGATAAGATAGAAAGTGACTGTGTAGGTCCTCAGGTACAGACTTCCCCACATGAAAAGGTCTGGACTGTGCATTACAAACACTTGTAAACATTCTGTACGGTCTCCATAGGTATGGACTGCAATAGCTTGAAGCATTGCAATAAAAGACAAAAATTCTACAGTTTGCTTCAGACTGAGTGAGGCATTGCTAGCATGCTACTCTCTGAAGAATAAATAGCAGAATAGGCTCATAGTTATTTTTAAATTTAGTGCAGGATTTTTCATAACTTTGGGGAGGTCAGGGAAAATTTTCCAATTCTTATCTAATCCGAAGTCAGACATCTCAATGAAAGTCCTTTGTAGACACTGAGGATCTGCAGCCCTTGGTAAAGTCAGGAGCTTTACTAAGCTTGACAATTGACAGGAGCAATTGTCAGTGATCTGACGTCTCCCAAAAAGTTAGGTCAGTCTTAAAATCTACACCAGGAGAAATCTTAACCTTTCTGCTTGCTTCAGTGAAGTTGAAGCTTTTAGTTATGTGTCTGCTCATATTCTACCCCTAAGTTGAGTCACCTTGCTGAACCAGAATTTATTTGATCATGGAATATCCTGAGTTGGAAGGAACCCACAAGGATCATCAAGTCAAGCTCTTGATCCTGCATGGGACAGCCCCAAGAATCCCACCATGTGCCTGAGGGTGTTGTTCAAATGCTTCTTGAACTCTCTCAGGCTGGTGCTGTGACCACTGTCCTGGGGAGCCTGTTCAGTGCCCAACCAGCCTCTGGGTGAAGAACCTTTTCCTGAATATCTAACCTAACCTTACTAATAGAGCTTCAGGCATTCCCTTGGAATTCTGTCACTGGTCACCAAAGAGAAGATTGGTACTTGCCCTCCCACTTCTACCCCTGCTATTGGATGCCCCATAGCTATTAATTTAGCCCAGTTAGACATTTTTAGCTATGATATTCAGAAGAAATCTTAACTGCTTGCCTATTTTGATTATTGTGTGACATGTGCAGGCAGCTACAAACCTACTTCTAAAGCACCAAGATGCACAACTCACACTTTTGCTGCTTGAAGAATGAATCAGTAAGTAAGTATATTAAAATTCAGGCCAAATTTGTCTGAAGGAGGCAACATATACAAATATACCTTTTAACAAGATGATTACTTTCAGCTCAAGGCAGAGAAGTGCAAATGTGGGTCAGAAGAAGAGCTTAAAATTGCAGACTAAGGAAATGTTTTGTGCTTTTAAGGGCTTTTTTTTCTTTTTTTCTTTTTTTTTTCTTTTTCACTTTTTTTTAAATTTTTTTTTCAAATTTTTTTTTGTCAAGTGGGTAGAGATACCAAAATGCTAAAACATCAAGTAGAGGAAGAAAAACAAAAAAAACCCTTTCATACAGAATGTTAATAGTTTTCTTGAAATTAATACTGTATTTATTCTTTTAAAAAACCTTTGGATATTCTCAAGAAAATCATCATGCCTTGTAAAAGAGACTTTTCCAGATGTTGCGTGCTTGAGTGACCGAAGCAATCAAAAAGCCTACATGAACATATTCAACAGTTTGTGAATATAAGAAATTGTAATGAATAATGAGAATTTAAAGTACTGTGCAGCTCTTGGAGGCTTGTGTAACAGAATCCCACAAACATTTCAGATTTGCAGTGGGATTTCCCACAGAGTCATTAAGACTGGAAAAGACCCCCAAGATCATTGAGTCCAACACATACAAAGTTATACAAGGGCTTTAGCTATATCCTGTGTTTTTATGGTCTCCGGAGGTTTCAGGAAGTCTTCAGTGTTTTACTCATGATTTTACATTTCTGAGAAGAAGCATCCAGTTTTTGCATCTCTCCTATTTTAAAATCAATCAGATTTTCTGGCTGTCAGAATGGCTTTTAAGTTGCTCCATTGGGAGTTTCCAATTTGGGAATTTTTTAAAGGTACCTTTTATGTGTGAAATATAAATCCATTACTAAGATTTTTTTAGAGTTTTAAATTCAATTCATACTTTGAATTTTAGATATATATGGAAAATGTGATCTAGGCAACTTCAGGCTTGTTAATTTGACCCTAATAACCTCAGAATTTTTTTTTAAGGAATAAATAATTAAAGACATGTGAGTTGAGTGGAGGGAGGGCGAAACACAATCTATTTTTCTAAGATAGGTCATGTCAAAATGCCCTAGTATCTTTTTTTAATAACAAAGTAGGTTTTCTAGAAAAATAAATGGGCTAGATCTGGTCTCTCTGGATTCTACTGAGCCATTTTACATGGTGCTGCATCAAAATTGCTCTTCAAGGTGGAGGAAGATTATGTTAGTGTAAGAACTGTAAATGCACTCAAAGAACTGACACAAGAGAGACAGAAGGAGGTAGGTATATGTGATGTTGATTTGTTTAGTTTTCTTGAGGCTTTTTTGTTTGTTTTGGTTTGTTTTTTTCCTGGAGTTGATATTGTTGGCATGCTGTATTGAAAGCAGGCTGTTGAAACCTGTGGATGGGAGGAGGACCTTGGTTTCTAGTGCACAGTTTTAGTTGGAGTGACTATACAATTAATTAGACAGTTGGATAATACTAAAGGGATGGAATTCAACCCAGCAAAGTGTCAGGCCACACATTGTCATGAATTCTCTTACCCAGTTTAACCTTGGTCAAAATTAGCAGTATGACAGTCTGAGCTCTTATGTAATCAGTGGAAAGAGACAGATTTTTAATTAGGCACCCAACTCCTGCTTTCTGTCTTGACTGTTAACAGAGCCTGGGCACCTGACTTTGGCATCAGTGCTGAATGCCTGAAATTGGATGGTGCTGCAGCCTCAGCTTAGGAAGTAATGCAACAACTTTTCCTATGAAGAGGGAGTTCAGCAATGGAAGATTTTGAAGGAGAAAGGCCTATATGAGGGTAAGTGGGTTCAAGTTTGTCTTTAGTCTGTCAGTTTGACACCATCATGAAAATGATGTATGGGCTACAGGCAAATGTCAAAAAGAGGTATTTCCAGTTGAGGGCAACTCAGGTGGGAGCATCTGGGCTGCGACCTGATACAGAATAAGTGGGCAGCACTTCTTGCAGTATCTGAGAAACGTCACCTCAGTATGTAATAGAGGCAGAGAAAACTGAAAGGGAATAGATTTATATTAGATATGAAGAAGTAATTTTTTACGGTGTGAGTGGTGACACATTGGAACAGGTTGGCCAAAGAAGATGGTGATGTTCCATCCCTGGGAGTGTTCAAAGCCAGGTTGGATGGGGCTCTGAACAACCTCGTCTAGTGGAAAGTGTCCCTGCCCATGGCAGGTTTAGCTGGTCTTTAAAGTCTGTTTCAGCCCTTAAACCATTCTGTGAAAAACTGCAGGGATGATCAAAGTACTTATGTTACAAGAGGAGTCTGAGACAGCTGTTTTGGATATGTCAGGAAGACTGGTAAAGTGGGAAATGTAATTGTCACAGCTCTGCTGCTGGAGTTATGGGGAGCTTTGAAATGTGGCTGATATCAGCTAGGTGATAGCCAGCAAGCAGGATGTCTGCAGACCATCAGAGGACTAATACAGGACTATATGCAACATCATGGTATTGTGGGAAGATTATGATACCAAAACAGAAGTGTCTACTTGTGTGATTTAGAGGTGATGTGAACTGAATATATGGCATGTCTTACTGATTGAGTTTATGTGTTCACCTAGCAACGTGGATAAAATATTTAACCAACATAGAATGCATACTGATAATACTGCACAGTGATAATACTGACTACTGTCATAATATATGACAGTAGTCAGTAGGAGAATGCTTTATTTACAGCTAGGGACAAGCTTAAAGATTTATGAAGGTCAGTGATTGCTTGGATTCTTTGGACTAAGGCTGTTTGGCAGCTTGTGCTTTTTGATAGCTCCTACTGAGCATGATGCTAACTGTCTGCTGTATTGCCCTGCAGTTCCCCTGCCTGGCACAGGGAAAGCTGTGTGATAAATCAGGCTTTGAGTGAATTTGTAGGGCTGGACAAAGGCGTGTTAAGCTTAGCCCGTGACAAAGATACATTTAGAAGCTGACTGCTGGATAGCAAACTCATGACCACTGAGAGAAAAGCTTGCTCTGAAGTGAAAACTGTGGCTGTAGATCCCTGATGTGCCTGTAGTGACAAGTGATGGGTGCAGCACTTACAGTCAGTGACAGCCCTTGCCCCGGATGTCTCCTTAGTTTGACAAACGCTGAAACTTAAAACTGTATGTTAGTGAAGAGCTGCCCTTTCCTGGATGCTGGTTTGTCCCAACACTGGGTTTGAAAAGGAGTTGAATGTTTTGAGCAAGGGTGAGTAATGTGCTTTCTGCTCTGTTGCAAATCCTGGGTTGCTCTAATTGGCTTTGTCAGCTATTAAGATATTGTTCAGGTTGCTCTTTACCAGAAATCTTCATAAAATTGCAGGTGGAAAATACCACAGCAAGAAACATTTTTAATGTACTTCTGGCAGCAGTATGTTTAGGTCTCTGGTTATTTGTTCATTAATAAGGGCTCAGCCTGGGATTCTGAGGTTTTTAAGTGCCGAGTAGAATATCAGGAGAGAGTAGTATGGCTTCTCTTCTTTCTGCTTTGTAATTAATTATTGTATAGTGGTAGTAAGTTGTTATTGTTCTGTGTGGTAAAAACAGTTGCATGATGATCTCACAGTCCTCACTTGGGAAGTTGCCACAGTGAAGAAAAACTCTGTTTATGCACTGAATTGTCAGTAGTTTGGAAGGGGGTTGTTCTGTTGGAGACAGGATGCTTTGAATGACAGTACAAGATAAGGGATGATAAGGAGAGGAGAATTGAGAAGATAAGTGTGAAAATGTGTCAGGTTTATTTATAAACTCTTTCAGGTTTATTTTTTATTAGAGTCATGGTCAACTACCTTAGATTTAGATTCTGTTGCAGTTTATATATGGCTTTTTTCCCCCCTGTATTCTAGGTTTTATTTACCTCCAAGTCATGTTTTTCTGGCTAGTAAACTGGGGGTTTATTTTGAAAATCTATCTAAGCCTCTTCCTGAGAGACGACACTTGGAGCATCTCAGGCCTGTATGGCTGTCACTTAAAAAGATGCCCAGAAAAACTGGAAGAACATCACTTGAAGATGTTTCTAGAAAATAAAAGATTATAAGGTCTGAGGAAACCCACATCTAAATTTCAGGAAAAAGATATCTCACAGTCATATTGGGGAAGAAGAAGAAACAGAAGAATTTCCAGCAAACCCAGATTCTTTTTGTGTGGGAATGGGGGTTGAGGGGGATGGTAGTGAATCAAATAAGCACAATCTACTGTTGCAGATCATTACTAAACATGAGATGCTAGAATGCAAATTTAATCTTGTTTCACAGTCTCTTAAGATAGCTGTTTGAAAGTTAGAAAAAATGACCTTTTGAAGATTCCTATCCTTCCCTACTCAATTCTATCTAGTTGCCTATTTTGCGTAACTTCAGTACGGTTTAGTGAAGTGAAATCCATGCAAAGACTGTACCCCTTGCTTAACCTTTTCATAGCATAGTGTTTAATCAAGGTAAACACTGTCCTTACACTTTGATCACACAGATTCTTAAAGAGTAATAAAAACCTAACTATTTTCCTGCAACAAAACTATGTGAACTAGGGAACTCTGTGCACAGTACAAGAGAGAAAGTTGTTCCAACTTATTTGCGTATACTGTCATGATATTTTTAATAGTATGTTTGCTGTTAGGATAGAATATATGCTATAAAGACAAAAAATAAATTTTGCCAAGGTGTTTTGAGGGTTTGTAGGCAAGCATGATAGAGATAATTTATTCTTGAAATGTGTTTATGTTGATTTTGTTTTGAAACAAGAATATATACCTTGCGGAATATTTATGATCAAGATTGTTCATAATTTCCATATTAGAAAACTATCAAATTTCAAATTTCAACTATCAAATATCAAATTTCCATATTAGAAAACCCCCACACTTAATGCAGTTCCTGCTAAGTTTTAACCCCAGAAATGTCTAGAATGGGAAGATAATCTGAAAGATGTATTATAGCGCAGACCCTTGTAGGAGGATACTGTCTTTGAAAATATTTTAATAATAAGCTGTCTGAAACGAAACTCTTGCATTTTCTCGATTTTAACATGAGCAAAGAAAGAGTTTTAAAAGTGCTGCTCGACTATTAACTCTGAGCTATTTTTACTGGGACTTTTGAACATTGAAATTAGTGTTTCTAAGGGGAGACGTTTTCACTTGTGGTTGTGCATGTTCACTTTGGAGGCTTTCCTTCAGTCAAATCTGCTGTGATCTGAGATAAGGTGGTTTTTGGAGCTGTCCCAGGCAGCTTACAAATACTGTCAAACATTCAAAGTGGAGGTGTTATGTGGAGGAAACTCCAGTCGTGTACATATATAGGTTTGATGTAGTGTCCTGGAAGCATCTTGGGATAGTGGGATTGTTGGGCCAAGGCCAAATGTCTGAGGTTCAGCAAGGTGGAGTATCAGGTCCTGCCCTTGGGTCACAACAACCCCATGGTGCTACAGGCTGGGAGCAGAGTGGCTGGGAAGCTGCCTGGTGGAAAAGGACCTGGGAGTGCTGGTCAACAGCAGCTGAACATGAGCCAGCTGTGCTCAGGTGGCCAAGAGGGCCTATGGTGACCTGGCCTGGATCAGCAATGGTGTGGTCAGCAGGAGCAGGGCAGGGATTGCCCCCTGTACTCGGCACTGGTGAGGCTGCACCTCAAATCCTGTGTTCAGTTCTGGGCCCCTCAGTTTAGGAGGGACACTGAGGGGCTGGAACACATCCAGAGAAGGACAATGGAGCAAGTCCTATGAGGAGCAGCTGAGGGAGCTGGGGCTGTTTAGCGTGGAGAAAAGGAGGCTCAGGGGACTCCTTACCACTCTCTACAACCTCCTGAAAAGAGGTTGTAGCCAGGTGGGGGTCACCCTCTCCTCCAAAGTGATAAGTGACAAGACAAGAGGAAACAGCCTCAAGTTGTGCCAGGGGAGGTTTAGGTTGGATATTAGGGGAAATTTCTTAATTAGAAGGCTTGTCAAGCACTGCAACAAACAGCCCAGGGAACTGGTTGAGTCACCATCCCTGGAGGTATTTAAAAGACTTGTAGGTGTGGCTCTTGGGGGGCATGGTTTAGTGGTGGACTTGGCACTGCTGGGTTAGTGGTTGGACTGGATCTTAGTAGCCTTTCCCAACCTATTGCGATGATTCTGTGATTTTTCAGAAACTTGTAGATCTCCACCTTGAGGTATTTTTCTTATTATTTAGCTGGCACTCTTAATTTTTGTTAATCCCATCCTGTAAGATGATCCAGACTCTGTCTAATAAATGTGACAGGTCCCTTAGTCTTCAGTGAAGACTGTTAGTACTAGATGAACAAGGCCTGACTTGTTAAACTGAACCCATAAGGCACCATCTATGATTTTTATGGGTGGTAGGAGGCAAAGCAACAAGTGTGAGCTAGCTTTGATTTTCCTTTTTTAAAGGCTTTAATTTTGGTTTGAGGTAGAGAGTATTTCTCTTCAGTATAGACAGAAGGGAAACTTTCTCCCTAGCTAAACTGTCACAGAAACTAAAGGAAAACACTCCTTTAAAATATTTTTCTACTCTTTTATTTCTTAAGTAACTGGGAGTCTCCATGTGTTCTGGGTTTTTTTAGATGCATGAGCCCTGGTTAATACAGGAACTCAATAATTCTACTATGAAGGAGATTTAATAAACTTTAAGAAAGGAAAAAAAGTTAACAGCTTCTTTACAGAATTAAAGTAATCGCTTTAGAAAAGAAGATGTAAAAAACAAGTTGAAAGATGTCAAATTAGTGATTGAAATGTTATGGTAGTAATCTGTTGGTAGTGAAAATGCAGAAAAGATGGTAAACAATCAGACTGCAATCTGTTTTGTGCAATGCCATATTATGCAGCAAAATCCACCATCCACTGTTATTAGGAAAAAAGTCTTACTTTCTAATTGGTTATATAAATGTATAAATGGCTTAGTTTTCTGCTCTGAATTTTTTTCATTGTATTTTTGAACCTTTTAGTAGAAGAGTTATGAGCATCTTCACATGCCAGTCTAACAAGGTTTAAACTTGGCATAGAATTGCAACTATTTATCAACATAATGATTTTGATATTTCTGTTGTTACTGAAAAAGAAAGAAAGGCATACTGCTTTATTTTGTTATTGTTTCTTCATAGGCCATAGAACTATGAACTAGATAAAAATAGAAATTAGAGTTTAAGGGCATTTTTCATATTTTTAACAATAAGGTGGGGGATAATACAAAATTTTCAAAGTCAACAATGATGCACTATCAAACACGAGCTCTTTGCTCATCCTTGCTACTTCAAGGATGAGTTCTTTGACTGTGTACTTAAATGGCTGTTGAAGATAAATTCTGAAAAAAAAG
The DNA here is from genome assembly GCA_024734555.1 of Trochalopteron elliotii. Taxonomy (NCBI): domain Eukaryota; kingdom Metazoa; phylum Chordata; class Aves; order Passeriformes; family Leiothrichidae; genus Trochalopteron; species Trochalopteron elliotii. The sequence continues at coordinate 2,732,361 of JANPWX010000052.1, forward strand.
TCTTTTGTGAATATTTAAGACATGTGGCACATATCAATAGTTTTACAAGTAGCATTTAGTTTCTGAACTTTACTTACTCTAATAATAATAAAAATCTTTAATAATTTCCTGATATTTCTCTGTAAATCAGTTTGAAAAACATATACTACTAGAAGAAAAGCTTTTTCTGTTTTGGATTCAAAGTATGACAAATCAGCATTGTTTTGTGTGGTGCCTGTTGGTGCATTTTATCCTCAAACAATGGGTTATATGTGTTTACCCATTTGCTTTGGTGGGTTAAGTAATAGTTATGGAGTCAACCCTGCCACACACAGTCTTGTATTTCTTTGAGAAGGAAGAGTGGGAGAGAAATGCTTTCCAATAGTATTTGATATGGAAGGAGGAAAAAAAATTGAAAGAAAAAGGTTTTGAGGACTGATTTTTTAAGGAAGCTCTTCTGGGAGCAGAAGTCAAGCTGAAGGGCAGTGGTTGTGGATATGTAGAACAAAACAGATGCCCAGAGCACTGGGAATGAGTGGTTTCAGTTGATTGTGTTTTACTATGTGTTTGTTGATATTTATTCAACTTTTGGAGTTGGAGAAATGCACTTGGTTTTTACTTGGTTTAATTACTCCAGCTTGTCTGTAATTGAGAGTTTGGATATCTTGCTATGCCGTGAAGGGAAGAGGCAAGTGGAGACAGAAAATGTCTCATGAATTTTCTGCAAGCCTTAAAGCAGCTCGTAACTGTCCCAGCAAAGCTCCAGTCATCTGGTGCCACTCTTGTGGGTCTTGTTTAAAAACTCTTCTTCTTCCCCTTCCCCAGGAGCACCAGTAAGTACCAATAAGTACTTGGCATCCATTACAAAACATCATTCATTAGACTAGACTAAATCAGTTTGCTAAATAGGAGCCTTACAGAATAGGAAAGATCTCTTCTATGTCCAGCTGCATCCATCAGTACAGAGATGACACTGGCATATTGTAACTTAATATTTTGACTTTGAAGTCATTTAGCACAAAAGGAGTAAGATATCTCTTGTCCTGAGGTCAGTTTCCATAATAGTGATCAAAAAGGAAAATTTGAACATGAGAAATGGAAGGATTTTGGTTTGTAAAAGTGCCTGGAAAGCAGACAAGGCCATTACCACATAGTCACTGGTTTCCTAGAACTGAGAAGAAATTCACAGTGTATTTTGCCCCGTTGAATCCTGCATTCTGAGTTGCAATCTTGGCACATTAAGGAGTCTTTATATAACATAGCAGGATGCATTAGGAAGATCCATTTGGATAAGTGTTTGCAAATTCTATTCTTACTTATGCAAGATGGTCCTGGGGACTGTCACTGTGGAGAAAAATTGAATATATTTTAACTCTAATTATTTGGATGCTGCTGTTGTCCACTCCCAGACAATCTAATTTAATCTGCAGTTGTAAAAGAGAGCTACAGTTTCATGATATATGCTTTCATGCAAATGTTAGTAAATATGTTAACTTTTGCATCTTCTACCTGATTGTACAGTCAAACTTCTATACTTTCTCACCCCCTCTGGATCTCTGAAAATGCTCATCCATTTGCAAGATTGTAATTTATGGTACCAATCATTTAAATTAGCTAAACAGTTTATGGTGTTTAGGTCATATAAGAACTTGTAGAGTGTAAATGAAGGATAGAGGCCAGTATTTTTGTGACTCTTAAAGTCTTTATTGTGAACTGAAGCTTCATACCTGATGTTCTCTAGCGCTCAGATAATTTCTTGGCCAAAGTAAGGAAGCTGTTTAGTAACTCGTTGCCTGTAGAGTGCTTCTTAAAGGTCTTGTCTGTATTACCCCAGAACCATCCCTCCTAAGATATTTAGCCACAGAGATATTCAAAATGGAAGAATTAACAGTGTTTGTTGGATGCACACTAATACCACTTTTTCTGCATAATCCTTTAGTAGCTGGGTTTTTGCAGGGCTTTGACACAGTTGTTGCTTCAGTATTCAAAGGTCAGGGCTACTCTCTTTGATTTCAACCAGTGGTTCTTGACTTCTTCCACATAGGTAATGCCAGACTGACTTTTTTTTTTCTAATTCACTTTGTTTTGGATTAGCAAATGTGCTAATTGTTTGTAAGTATATACTTTATGGAGAACTATTTGCTCTGTAGTGTTTCAGTTACACTTTTCTTTGTTGAAAAAAGATTGCTTTCTCTTTTTTCTTTCTTAATTGAATAGAGAAAGTTATTAATAGACTTTGCCTTTTTGGAACTGGAAAATACCCAGAAAGATATTTGCTCACACTTTCCAAATACAAATTTGCTTCTAAATTGGGACCAAACATGGAAAAATTTAGAATGTTAGGTGAATATTTTGTGTAGTTCTGAGCAGATGGAAACAACTGTTTAGTTCTTAGAATGTTTAAATTGATGGTTTTAAATTGTCCATGAACTATGCAAATAAAGTTAGTGGGAAGTGACTGAGGAATACAACCCACGATCAGTAGCTTTAAATTAGCTTGTTCTTACACTGGAACATTTTCAGGGCGTTTTCAAATCAGGAAAGATTGAAAGCTATTGATAACTGAGTTTAATAATGTCCCATTTAGTTTTGTCAAGCAGTTTCAGCTTATTTCACTTCTAGAAGTTAAAAAGTTGAGTTTTGTTACATTTGCTGTTTTAAAAAAATTATTTGACAAAGATGTGTTACAGTGATGTCCGTGATTCACAGTGATGTCTCTGTGGGCAGACAATCATATTATGTGTTCAGTGGAAGCAGATATATTGTGCTTGTAATGTGGAAATTATCCAAATGATTACAAACTGTCCTGACTAGCCTCTTATGGCTAGCTCTCATTCTTGCATCTTTAGTCTAGAAAAACTCTGTAAATGAAGGTGTAGAGTAGAGAAGAGATCTGCAGGACCTAAAAAGCCTGGAAACAGTAAAATTAGTGCTCCTAACTGTTGAAGAAATTACCTCATGAAGCACGGGACTGCAGCATCTGCTGGTACATGTAAACAGTGAAGAATGGCTCAAAATTCCACATACATGATGTTACACTCAGAATCTTTTTATATAAAAGTGCAAAGATTAAATCCATGTTATATCTAAAGACCAGTAGTTGTTGTTATTGTAATTAAAAGTCATTACAGCCTGATCCAGGAATCATTACTTGGCTGGATCCAGTAATTACTGGAAAAGAAATAATGCTTTTTTATGGGGGAAAGTCTCAATAAGTAACTATGCAGTTCAATTCATTGAATACATAAAGCATCTACTTCTATCATGCTGTAATGCTCACCTTTCTCCTCCCCCTCTGGACTGTAATGTGGTTTCATTCTGGTGGTGGATATGTGGAGGCATTTCAGCCGTTATCAGTATCCAAAGGACTTCAGATACTGAAGGATCTGAATATCTGAGGAATGTGATGTTCATGTTGGTTGTTTCTTCTTCTCCACTGTAGGATCCACTTAGGGTCATTTTTATATCTGCTGACAAGCTTTTAAACTTGCCTCTTTTCTCATTGGTCTGCAGCTCCAAGTTATGTCCAGATTTGTTGCATGTGATACCGTACGTACAACTGATCACTCTAGAACCAATTTTGCCCAGCCTTAAGTCTACTGTTCTTTAAGTGACCATGGGTGAGCTATAGCCACAGTCCCTCCAAGTGCCAGCTCTGTACCCTCTCTCTTTTTATCCCATGCTTCTATTCCATCCTGTGTCTCCAAGTCTGAAGGACTCTGCTATCATACCAAGCCTTTATTTTTCTACACTGAATCATTGTGTTGAGTTGTATAATGATGATGGTGCCGTGCAAATATAAACAAAAATAAAAACAAATCAGCCACAGACATCTGTGCAGTTGGAAAAAATTGTTGTCACAGCTGAACTAAGTTTAATTGCAGGCTAAAACAAAGTTACAGTCAGGTCAACAGTAATTCAAACCTGAAAAACCTAAGTGCTCAGCCTTTGCAAGCCCTGCTGCAAGGCTTCTGGCCAGTCACTGGTGATGGCAGTGTGGTATCTACAGGGTAGCTTTGTCATGTTACCTTCAGACCTTAAATGTGGACATCTGGGTGTGGTGCCCAGCTCAGAAGTTCTCAGGATGCTTGTCAGCTGAATATGGGAGTGCAAACATGGATATGCTGCACGGAATACCAGTGTGGCTCATCATACTGGTTTTCTCAGCCTCTAGCACTGCCTGCTCTTAGAGAAGACTCCAGGCTTGATTAAGCTTTTGTTCTGACCCAGTCTTTATAGCCAGCTTTTGGTCCCACCCTTTGGCTGGAAGGTGCTGCCTCTCCAGCAGAAACAGTGGATGTAGGAACATGTGCCCACACTGTGATGCAGTTCAGCAGCTTATTTCAACCTGTTGCTGAAAGTGGCTTTGATGAGGTGATGGACTGTAAATGCACTGTGGCTGAAATGTAGCTACCTGCTCTCATCTGGGCCTGAAGAGCAAGACAGATAGCTGTGGGCAAAATGATCATTTCTGCTGCCTTGCAAACCTTAGAGGTTTGACTGCTGAGGTAGGCAGCATGCTTATGAATTTCTGATAAAGTGTGGTGGGAGGCAACAGAAGTTAGCAAAAGTCGGCGTCACTGTGTCTTGCCTTAACATGCAAAAGTAGGGAGTCAAATATATCAGTCATGAGAGTGCGTTAGTCATGAACTTAAGAAAAGAAAGTAATTTGGGATACATCATTCACATTCTCAGGCTTTTTTATATTCATGCAAAATTTGCCTTTAAAAAAGTGAAATTCAGGTAAACTTGGCCTGTAGTAACAAACCAGTTTCAGAAGTCACGTAAGTGCTTTGAGAATTGACAAAACTGACATTTAAATTTGTATTTTTGAGCAGTGAGTGCTGCAAGGAACTCAGCATTAATATACACCCTTTGTCTTTGCATACCATTTATATCTTTTTTTGTGATGGTTGGTAATCATCCCTGCAGCAGTTATTATTCTTTAAAATAAATTTTTGAAGGCCACTATACTGCTTCAGTTCTAAAGATTGATCAGTGCTAGTTGCTGAAAACAAACCAGTAGATTGTGGTTACTTGAAAATTGTTTCTGAAAGTCCTGTACACCAGAAATCCATGGCCATACCCTATAGGAGTCTTAATATTCTTCGAATTCTTGGAATTTTGGACTGAATTGTTTATTACATCTGTTAGTCTGTTAGTGGCTGAGGGTGAAAGAAAAGACTGTTATTGCAGAATAAAATATGTGCACAACACATGCTGCAGCTACACAAGTGCTTGTTACCTTCTGTCTGAATGGAGCATTTTAACCTGTAATATGTTGGTGTGAGGAGACATGAGCCTTTGAAATAAGTACCTGCAATGTTTTTATTTATCCTCAGGTGTTTATATGTTTGCTCATCTTACACATGAATACCGTCAGAGCAGTTGAAATACCTTTTGTTACTCTTAACAAACTTTACTTTTTGTTGTTTCTGTCTCAGAGCCAACATCATAATACCTACTACGAGACATTTATTTTCTCTAATAGCTCTGTTGCTCAATCACACGTCAACAAAGAATATAGTATTTTGGTAAGGCTGATAGTCAAAGCTGGGGAAACTCACAGGAATTTTTGCAAGTATGGAACAATTGTTGAAATACGGTGTTCCAATAGAAAGCTATTGATCTTAGATATTGATTTGTAATGAAATTCATAGAAATATGTCAGTGACATTTGGTCTGATTTCCTCTTGAGACACTTAAAAAACAGTCAAGCCACTTATCTGTTTTCTTTGTACTTTGTGTTCTTTATTTATTCCAGTTTTGTGTTGCTGATGTGGGCTTTTTTAATTTAGCAGCCAAATAGAGCCAGTTTCAATATATTGCAAATATTATTCCAGTATGTTTTAAAGTGATTGATGATCATCGATTCATATCACGATTTGTACATGGTTGGGTTTCAGTTGCTCTGCTGCAAGTTAATCACAGAACAGGTCAGGTTGGAAGGGACCACAGTGGACATCTGGTCCAACCTCCTGCTCAAGCAGGGTCATCCCAGAGGACATGGCACAGGATTGTGTCCAGACAGTTCTTGAATATCCCCAGAGAGGGAGACTCCACACCCTCTCTGTGCAGTCTGTTCCAATGCTTGGTCACCCACATAGTAAAGAAGTTTTTCCTCATATTCAGGTTGAACTTCCTGGACATCAGTTTCTACCTGTTGTGTCTTTTATTGCTTGGCACCAATGAGAAAGGCCTGGCTCCATCCTCTTCACACCCTCCCTTCAGATACTTGTATGCATTGATAAGGACCCCTCTCAGTCTCAAGGCTGAACAGGCCCAGCCATCCCTCATAAAAGAGATGCTCCAGTCTCTTAACCACCTTTATTGCCCTCCCTGGGCTTGCTCCAGGAGCCCCATGTTTCTCTGGCACTGAGGAGCCCTGAACTGGGCACAGCACTCCAGATGTGACCTTCCAGGGCTGAGCAGAGAGGCAGGATCACCTCCCTTGACCTCCTGGCAATGCTTTTCCTGATGATCCTGAGGACACCATTGACCTTGTTGGCCCCAAAGGCACACTGCCTCTCATGGACAACTTGTTATCCACCAGGACCCCCTGGTCATTCTCTGCAGAGCTGCTTTCCAGCAGGTCGGCCCCCAGCCTGTGCTGGTGCCCAGGTTTGTTCCTAACAAGCTGCAGGACTTAATTTGCTTTTGTGGAATTCCAATGGTTCTTCTCTGCCCATCCCTCCAACCTGCTGAGGTGTTTCCAAAGGGCTGCACAGCACTCTGTGGTATCAGCCACTTCTCCCAGCTTTGTGTCACAAGAACTTACTGAGGAGGCATCTGCCTCTTCATCCAAGTCCTTGATGAGTAAGTTACACAGTAGTGGGCCCAAAACTGAACCTTGGGGGACACCACTAGTGACAGGCCTCCTGTAACTTGTCAAGGAAACTATTTTGAGAAATTGGCATGAAACCAAAGCAGCACTCCCCCTCCATTGTATGTTACAGGGTGATCTTACTGTTTACCCACAGGGTGGTACTGGCACTAAAAAGGATTCCTTTCACTGGGACAGCTGTTCCACCGAGGCGTTAAAACGGGAACAGTGGTGGGAAGCATAGACTGTTGTTGGCCTCTGAGGAGTTAGATGCTTATGCTTCCAAACTGCCAGCATCCCACCACTTGTTCACAGGAATCCAGAAACAAATGCAGGGAAGAGCCATGCACTCAGGATCATGACCAACAGCAACAGTTTGTCCCATTGATTTAGGAAGGTCAGTGTAAGCAAACAAATAATTTTCTTTTCCAGGAAGAAATGACAGCAGCACAAAGGAATGAGATACTGGAAAAACAGAAAAAAAAATATTTGGAAAGATATCTAGTATTGTAGTCATTAGGCATAGCGTAGGCATGTACTCTGTAAGAAAAAAAGTTATGTGATCAGAAATACATGAACAAAACACGGTTTAGAAGTACAAAACAAGTGTTGATGAAGAAATATGCACCAGCAGATTTGCATCAGTGGCTTAAGACCCCAGTCTTGCTATGCTGCCTAAATCTCAGTAATAGCCTTTGTGGAATATTACTCCTACACTAACATTTATTTTTAATTTTCTAAATACTTGACACTGTTTCAAATCATGAGTAAATTAGTTATATCTTATTGAAAACACGTATGTTAGAGAAATAATTAATGCATTGCTGGTTTGTCTTAAGGTGCTGTTGTGTATTTTTCATTTATATAAACATTTAAGATAGTAAGCCTAAGAATCACAGTGAGTCAGAACAATACCATGTGGAAATGAAGAGTGCTTGAGAGACTTTTTTTGGTGTGCCTGTGACCTAATGGGTCATTCCTTCCATGTGGGAAAATGTAGTGTCAAGAAAATAAAGTTTCCACTGTAACACTGAGGTGCAGTCCTGTTGCCCAGGTGAAGCTCAGTGATTTCAGAGCAGGTTGTCAGATCCCATCACACACATAGAGGACGGTGCTCTCAGTACACTGTGATTCCTGGCTTGTTTTGACCAGTATACACCAACTTTAATTACTGCTACATTAGTCTGTGGAGTGGATGAATATTATAGACAGGTAGATCAGATAGTTCCCTAGACATTTTGTTGTAGTCCAAACTTGGCCAAAACATCTGATTACAGATCTCGTTTCAGTGTTTTTATCCCTCTGTCTGTGGTCCCCCTCTCACTGCCTGTATGAGGGAGAACATGTTAATGCCATTGACCTGTAATCAACAGCAGTATGAAATCTTTAGTAAATGTTATGTGTGTCTGGTTCATCTCCATTTCAGGTCATAAAGTGTTGGGGTTTGGATTTGTTTGTGTTTTTTGTTTCGTTGGAGTTTTTTTGGTGGTTTTTGTTTGTTTGTGGTTTTGGGGTTGGTTGGTTTGGATTTTTTTTCCTTCTTTTTTTGTGTTTTAGGAGGGTGCTTGGGGTTTTTTGTAGGGTTTTTTTTGTTTGTTTATTTTGTTTCATTGTTTTTTTTTCCCTGTCTTTGTTCCCCTGCCTCACTCTTTATTGCAGCAGGAGGAGCTCAGAGAGGGAGTTAAGTAAGCTCTTTGTTTTTTCCAGCTAGAGCAGTGTGTTTCTGCATTGTTACCCTCATGGTTATGATGAAAGACTGCTCTAGGAGAGGCAGGTGTTGGGAGGGTGTAGAAAGGACCATCAAATTCAGAGAAGTGTTTCCAGTCCAAACTCATCAACAGAAAATATGCCCCTGTTCTCCTGGGCTTCTCCATGTCTGTGTAGGCAGTGTGAGAACCCCAGGTCATGAGGAGAGAAGTCGTCCCATGCACAGGAAAACTTTACCACAAAGTGCCCAGCACATTTCTTGTGAAGAGGGTGAAGGTTAATTTGGGGTAAAGACCATTTGTAAGCTGTTTCAGTTTCTGCTGGTAAAGTGGCAGAGGAGGCTGAGAGAGTTGGACTTCAAACTTCCCTGTAGCAAAACTCAGCATTTTCCATGGTGTTGGGCTGTGTTCAACTTGATAACAGCTCTTCTGCAAAGTGAAATGGAGCTGTGCTTTTTCATTTTTAGCTAACAGTGTGTTACAAATGCTCACTTCCACCTCTGGATATGCTATTTTTGTGCTCCTAGAAACACTAAAGGAATAAAGATACTACAATGACAAGTGAAATTAAAACAGTATCTCATTAAGAAGAATGCTAATTGTATTTCCCTTGTGAATATAGAGAAATAATTTTAATTTACACAGAGAACTAAGTAGCCTAAAATGCACTTTCCTGTTAAAAGTACTCAAATATATTAAAGAGGTAAAATTGGGGTTTGAGATTATTTGAGTTTGCTGAAGTTCATAATGGGGAAGCATCAAGAAGAAGTTTTGTGACTTACAAACTTATTTGCAACTAAGTGGAATCTGTGGACAGGAAAGCAAAAAGAAAGCAGGCCACTTCCTGGTGCTGAAAAGTCCTTTTATCTTAGTGTCACTGAAAGGTTGCATTCGGGGATTTCCACATTGCACAAATACATTTGTTATATCTTGCATTAGTTGATTTAATTTTCTCGTGGAAGACTTTTCCCTTCTTGCTGTGGTTACTCACTTAGAATCCTCAGGGGAGCTTCAGAGAGTGACAAGAAGATTCTTCAGGCCAAAATTTAGTATTTTTGTCTTTGTTAATCAAGGTTCTGGTGTGTGGGAGAAGGGGACATTTAACCAGATTACGAGGGGGACAGAGAGGAGAGATACAGTCTCTTTGTGGAGCTGACAAATTGTCACCTGCCAAGTGTGTCTTTGTGGGGAAGTAATGTCAGTGGGAGGCAAAGGTTCGTGTTGGATGCTGGCATCACTTGCATTCTTTTGCCTTCCCAAGGCCTAGACCATGGAATGAATGGACTGAAACTGTTGTCAACCTACAGATCTGCAGAAGACATACTCTGTGTTTCTGCCTCTGTGAGTTTGGGTGGAAGGATCTGACTCAAGATGTCAAAGTCATGGCTTTGACTTTTCCTGTTTTGACCTGTGTGAGATTCAGGACATTCAGTCTCTCATTAAATGAGACAGAAGAGTGAAGTGCATGTCAGACTGTAGAGAAAATAGCTCTTAATTGGAGAAGGTCTGAGCAGGGTTTAGCTGGCACCTGCTGTCCTTTGAGCTGATGCTCTGCTCTTGGGCTGCCTCTGCAGCCATGAGTGATAGGGTTGATCTAGACCTACGCATCGAATCCTTGTGTGGTTAATAAAGTTCCTTGCATCACCTTTGAAACAGCTGTTGGAGCTGGGTTGCTGGAATTGCTGAAAGATTGGATTTGAGCCAACATGTTAAATCTTGTTTCACTACCAAGGTTTTCTATAATAAATAAATAAATAAATCAATAAATAATTGGAGGTAATAAATAAATAAATAAATAATAAAACACTCTCTGCATGCCAGTTATACTAGAGATGGTGCTCTTACACAAAAGGCAACATACTCATAACCTAGCATAATCAGACATTTCTTCCTTTCCATTATTTTGTCCATATTGATATGGTTAATAGAATGTTAGTTGGAAACCAGGCCACGCTGCAGATCCAAAATACTGCTTCAGACAATATTAATTTTCATGATTTTGTGTATTGTTAAAACATTTTCAATCAGAGAAACTATTTATGAAGATGTTACTTGAAAAATGCAGTTGGCTGAAGGAGCCCTCTTGATGTTTCAAAATGGATTTTTTCAGGAACAAGAATCCTAATGGGTAAGGTTCAGGGAATGATCCTTACAGTCTAGAGAGCCTTGAGACTCTAATTGCAATTCAGTAAGTAACCCACAACTACTTTTTCACACTCTCTTGGAGATGATGGTAAACTTTCAGTAGGATTACATCCATGGTTATTTTGTTGGGTTGTTTTTTAACCATTAGGGAAACTGTCACACTCTCCCTTTTTGTCTATTATTCTCTTCATGTAGATATATCACTAACATTTAGCCTTCAAATGCTGTTGCATTTTTTGCTTTGGTATGCCTCTTTATCTGATCAAATGCCATAAGCCTGGAACACTATGGCTGTAGAAAAGAGTCTTAAAGTAGACTTTGATTCAGTCAGTAATTGGAGTATCATCTTTCTCCTGCTTATTGATGTGTGAATTGAAAAAAATCTATTTCCTGCAGTTCTGTAAGGAGTGTCAAAAAAGTAGATGTTAGGTTGAAATAAGGTTTAATCTCACCTCACACATTTATTTCAAAGAGTAGTTTGGTAGGAGATTTTTTTTTTCAAGAAGGGAACAGACCAAAGCACTTCGCCAAAAAGTTGTTGAGATGAGGAGAATATTAGCTTGTAGTTGTACAAACTAATCATCAGGGGTTTATTCTGGGGCTGAGACGATCATCATTTTTGCTTGAGATCTTGCAAGCAGAGTGAGATCAAACGTCCCAAAGTTTCAGTCCCAGAAGACACAAGGTCACCTAGCTGAGAAGGATGACATTTGCTTTCCTGTAGCAGGGCAGAAGTGGCATCAAATGAAGACCTTTTCTTCAGGTCATATGCTTTTGTGCTAATAGAATGTCAAATAAATATTCATATAGCAGAAGGGAGGCTTGTTCAGAAGCCTTTTGTGAACTGTGGATGTGGCCTTTACCAATACTGGAAGTCAACAACATCTTCTCACGTTTCTGTTGAAAACTGGGCTTGCAGCAAAGCTTCATGAAGTGCAAAGCTGCACAGCTTGCCAACATCCACTGTCTGCCATCTTAGTAAGGGCAAAGCCAAAGGCTATGTGTAGATAAATCATGCCATCTTCAGGAGAGGTTGCCTTGACATGAACTACATCAGCCTTTGGCATTGCTGTCTGCTTGAGTGGTACCAGTCTTTGGAAACTATCCATTCAAGGATAGGTACCATCTAAGGAAACTGTGTGATCTCTTAATACTACCTTTAATTTGGTAAGAATTGGTTTTTATCAAAAACATGATCATAAGGTTGTGATTGTTGAAACAGTTGTCATTCAGGAGAGGGATCAGAGCACCTGTTGTTTGGCTATGCTTTGAGTAAAGGGAACTCACCCCTGACTGAGCTAACACAGCTGTAGGAGGGATCCAGTTTGCCAAGCTGCAGCTGATCAGGACCGAGGGAGTCATCTTTATAATTTTTATAATTAGAGAGAGGTATATCCATGGGGTGACTCATCGCACCTACCTTGGAAAATAGTGACTTGTTCTCTGGAAGTGCCTGTGTCTCACCACTGACTATACAGAGAACCTGAGTGGTGAGTTGAGATCAGATACCTGCCTCCTATGTTCTTTAGGTGAGATAAAATCTTTCTGGAAGTGATAAGAGCTCATGTTAAATTCTTAAGCAATCTTGGGTAATTGGTAGGGCTGGTGATTAAATCAAGAAACTGAGACTGGAATTCCCAATTTCTTTTACTGTAATGTGGGATAAATGGGAGGTCTTAAAAGACATAACCTTGTAATGTAAATGTACTTGAATGAGATGGCAGCATTATCAAATATAAACCTTCATTTAACCTGTAGTAAACTTAAAAATAATTTGCTTTTGCTATATGCTCATTGCCAGCTGTTTGTAGAAGCCTCCCTCACATAGTATTTTTACCCAATGCGGTAAGAGACCTACATCCTGATCTTTTGAACTTCCGTGTTTTGACACAGGATCTTTTCTTGTGACAGTAGCAGTTATAACTCTTCCAAACAATGATGTTTTGAAAGTTTAGCTGTAGAAAAGCAAGCATAGTAACAAATGCTGTCTTATACTCAACATAAAATACACATTCCTTTTTCTTAATAGCACCAAGCCTTTTGGTAAACCAAATGTTAGTGTGTGTTTCTTACAGCTGTTCTACCCACTCACCAAATGCTGACCTGAAGTCAATCATTTTCAGCATAAGCTTATTTCTTTGTGCTCCCACTCTGGCTGGGTATTGCCATGACTGATGCTGGGTGAGGTCCAGTAGAAGATCATATAGTTTTTCTATTTTCAGTAAACTTTATTGTGAGCATTGGTAATCAGAAGTTAATCTACGGTTAATCTGAGAATGGTACCTGCCCACTGGTTATGATTTATGCAGTATAAAAAGACTGTGAATTTATGATGATTATTTTGTTAATTTTTTTAGATGTGGATTTAACTGATATTATGATACACAAAATCCTTCCCCACATGAGGAAAAGAGCCCTCTGTAAGTATGGTCCTTGTAAGTAATGTAAACATGTATCATTAGATGATAAATTAATATTTCAATTTAAATGAATGGTTGAGGTCTTAGAGAACCTTGGAAAATTACTACACTCAGTAATATTTAAATAGAAATAGCTTCAAAACAAATTACATAGCTGGCCCTCTTTTAACTTATCAAGAATTGACCCTTTTTAAGGATGTCAGGAATTGCAGAGATTTTAGCTAAAAAGCAGCCGGGTTCTTGAACCTGCTTGCTGTCTGACCTGTACCTTGGTGACCATGTTAGTTATTCTCTAACATGTTATTTGTAGATTTTGGAGGAAGGGACTATAGCATCCTGTCTAAATCTCTACAAGTACATTTCGTAGGTCTCTTCATCAGGCAGTTAGGTTTAATAGACTTACAGACTGTTAAACATCACATTATGTAAAGAACAAACCAAGGAAAGCCTATTGCTAAAAGAAGGGAAAAAATAGTAGAATGAAAAGCCTTGGAAACTGTCAAAGAATTTTGATCGAGGTTTCATTTGAATAAATACTAGGACATTCAGTACTGTTTGAGAAAGGCTGGTTATTCACTAGCCACTGAAACATCAATAAATACAACAAAGGTTTTTTACATGTGTGATCAAACCTTGGAACAACCAGGTTGGCTAGAGAGGTACATTCTTGTCCAAAACCAACTGGACACAGTCCTGAGAAGCTTCTTTTGAGCAAGGGGGTTGGATTGGATAAACTCCAGAATTTATCCAACCTCAACTATTCAATATGAATTGGAAAACTGCCTGGTTTAATTTTTGGCTGTCAGAAATTATATCTATAGGCAGAGTGTTGTTTTGTATGCTTCACTGAGTTTCAGAGCTTTGGGGATGGGATGTTCAGAGATCTCAATTTCTGTTTCTTCCATTCAAGAATTTTTATTTTTTTTTCCTATTTGGAATTGACTTATGACATATTATATACGCCTGACTTGAATCAAATTCTTAATTCTGAGTGGCAACAGACTGGCCTATCTTGCAGACACAACCCAAATTCCTTTCTGCCTAGAATGAGTTCCTCATTTAAAACCTAATTCCTAAGCTGATGTAGATGGCCAGGGCTGTGTTCAGTTCAGTTGTTTTATATCTTAACTTGTGTTTGAATTTTTGGTGTTCAGTGAAGCAGTGATAGTTAAGAAGAAGCTTGAGTACCCTGTAGAGAGGAAGATTCTTTTGAAATCCTCCAGTGGGAGATGCTGACTAATTAAATTCAGAGACTTAAGTTAAGCAGGTTGAATGTTCCTTTGGAGGTCTTCAGACAGATTTAAAGTGGCATTTTAGAACAAAATATAAGCTAGGTGTTCTATTTAATTAGAATACATCTTGCTCATTGTTAAGTCCATCAACCTAAAAGGAAAATAAATATTCTCCCATTTTGCCATGTGGTTCAAATGTTTTGTAGAAGGAACAAGAGGCTGCTGGGAAGGTGTTAGTTACTCTATTAGTACTTTTCAGGTTTATCAGATTTTACACCTCATTTGCTAAATTAATGGCCTTTGTCACAAGAGTATGAAACAAATATGAAAGTTCCATAACTGCAGTGCTAGCACAGTTGATTGAAGGAACATTCACATTTAAAATCATAACCAAATTTTCTGTAGGCTTTCTTTCCTACTGTAATTTTTCACTTCATAGGCATTGTGAGGAGAACTGTCATGGATGTCTGTAGTCCAAAAAAGTGTAGGGTGGAGGAAAAGCACAGACGCTGCCATCTGCCACATCAGCAGGCATCCCTTTTTGCTCTTTCTTTCCACCACCATCCCAGAATTTCAACTTCTCTCTGGCCCAGTAGGCTTTATTTATAGTTTTCAGTATCCCTTGCTCATGGCAGTAGAGCCTAGAAAAACAGTGTGCTGACACTGACAACATTTCCTGCCCTTTTGTTCTGCACTCCACCAACCTGTTGTCCCTTTGTCCTTATCCCTAGTGCTTCCTCTGCAGACAGAGACCCCATCTGACAAATTTGCTTGTGCTCCCTAGGGATTAGAAACCAGGAAACTTCATTAAGGATGGTTTAATAACTTAGACAAAGGAGAAGAGCAGCTGGTCTGTTAATGTGTCTCTCTCAAGCCCCATTCTCTGACAGAAAAGCTTTCTTGCACATGGTCCAGTTTTCAACAATTTGCTGTAAAATGCTACAGATGTACAGTTCATGCAAATGGAGTTACTGTGCATTGGATCTGCCTTGAGCATTTTATTTTAATGACCTGAGATTTTATGGCAGCAGGTATGCTGCTGTTGAAAAGACCAGTAGCTGATAGTGGCCTAAAATTTTGGTGTATGTTTTTGCTTTCTCTGTTGCTCAGCATGATAATGTTAGAGGAATAGCAGTTGGAGACAACCTGCTCTGCTCTGCTACTCTGTGAGACAAACATCAGTAAAGCCAAGCAGCAAGAAAAGAAGGGCTCTTCATGAGAAAATGACAGCAAGAGAACACAGCCCCCGCCATGGTGCCAAATCCCGCACTGTGCAGAGGGCCTCCACCATCGATGTCACCTCAGACATGGTCGGCCTTTCTCTTACAGGTTTGTACCTTCCTGACAGCTGTTGCTCTGTTGCTGCTCCTTTCAGAATCTGCCTTGTACTAATATTGGTTTATTTTCTTTTAATTGCTTGAAGATTTAGATCTGTCTGGTTATCTGGAGGTAATGAGAGAAAGGAATTACACTAAAAAATTCTAGAAGTCTTGAATGTGCTACTTTTAAAATAGACAAAACATTAAAATCAGAGAGGGATTAAAAATTAAGTTAGATTTTGTGTAGTTATGTTTATCACTCAAAAATAAGCAATGGGGGAGAAAATAACAAAATAATGTCACAGTCTAGAAAGAGTCTTGGCAACCCCCTTGTTTGGCATTGTATAAAATTTTCAAGAGAGTTCGCGGAGTTGAGGCTTGTCTCCTTTATCTTTTCTGGTTATTAAATTAGGATTCTAACCCTCAGAGGCTTTCTTTCATTAGTGAGAGAGACAGGTACTTTTAAATTTTGTCCTATTAACTACCACAGATTTAATAATTTGGTGTTAATAGTGGCTCAGGCTTTAATCCTGTTGTTTTCTATTGAGATTAAGAATTTAATATTCCCTTATTGCACATAATGTCATACAGATTTACATATTGTAATATATTTTATAAACTGAGATCATCCCAGGTTTTCCAAATAATTATTAGATACCAAGGATTACCAGATAAATGTTTTTTGATAACAGTCATGGCTCACTGAATTAAAGAAAAATATTTTTAGCATAAAATGTAATTTTTTTTCTCTGCACGATTGCAGCTTCAGGAAAGAAGTTCATGGCATCATGCCACTTCATGGCAGTGATGTGAATTGGCTAATCTTGTGTTCATTTTTCTGATTTACAGGAAACATTCAGGATCCAGATGAGCCGATTTTAGAGTTCAGTTTAGGTAGGCTTAGTGGTTTTTATGCTAGTTTTGTTAATGCATGCTGTTGAATATATTTGGTAATTTATATGTGGGGTTTTGTAAGTGTTGAAGTGCATTTCATATAGTAAGGTTTGCAACTTTGCTCTGATTTTTATGGAGATGTGGTACAGTTTTCGTGCTGCTTGTACAGTATCTTTTGATAAGCAGCCAGCAGTTTCATTTTATGAAGTTTCTAAAAGTCTGTAACTAAAACATCAGTCTTGTAAAATTTTAAATGTTTACTTTGTGAATATTATTATTACTAAGTGTTTACTTTGTTTATGTGAAGATGCAGTGAAACTGCCTTCACTCTCAGGAAATCAGCAGTTCAGGTCTTCAAATAAACTGAAGATTTGCGGGAAACACTATTTTAGGGCAGAATGTCTTCTAAGAATTGCGAATTACACATAACTTTTTTCCTGGGGTCTTTGCTGTCAAGTGACAATACGAGATGCAGAAGTGACCTGAATTCTGAGATGGTTGGATTTGTACAAGAAGCTTGTGTGTTGACTCACCTCGCTTGAAGAATAAGTGAAAAATATTTTCTTCATGAAAATTCAGTCCACAGTTTCAACTGCAGGAGGTTTTCTTGGCTTGATAGTGGACTAGTATTTGGAAGGTTATGCTCTTAACAGTGTGCTAATGAAAAATCAGAAAAATTTCTCAGTTGTGTGTAATTGTAATGAATAATAATCTTAAACATTCTCAGAGCTGAATAAGGTACTTCAATTATTTTCAGATAAATTAAAAATATCTAGAATTACAAAGTTGTGTAGCTAAATTTCAGAATTTACTTCCTGCACGTAGCTGAAGCAGAGTTGGACCATACTGTAGTTAGCTGTATCTAGCTAGATAGAATTTGGCCTTGAAGTTTAATGTAATTGTGTAGAGTCATTTGTTGAAATTTTTGGACGTTGTTTCCTACTCACCATAGTCCTTCCCCAGCAGTTAAACTGACAGTAACATTTTAGAGGAAATAAATTGCTGTCATCTTACAATTACAAGCTGGTTTTCCTCAGTAGTGCTGCTTGATCAATGTCCAGGCACTTCTTTTGGTTCTCCCTGGGCAAATGTCATTTGATAATGGGCTTAATGGAGCGTGACTTCAAATCAAATGCAGCCATGCTCATGAGATTCCCAGGGGAAAACCTATGCATGTGGGCTGTTAGAATGAGCTTGCTTGCCAGGGGGTGGATAGGCATGTATTAGAAGAGAGCAAGTTTAAATTGCAGCTCTAGAGCTTGGTGCCAGACTGAGCTAATTGCATGTTTACTGTTTGCATGCACAAAGGTGAATGATGTCTGCTTTTATAGTGTGGTGATAGAATGAATATTAAGCTCTTAGTGGTTTGATTTTAAATCAGGGTACATAACGTGGTTTTATAAAAATGTAGAGTCTTACAGCAATATGAAAAAGATCCTGAATCTAAATTTATTTATCTGTTGCATACCTAAAGCTTGCAGTGAGCTGCTAACCCCGTCGCTAGATCGAAAACCAAATAGTTTTGTAGCAGTGAGTGTAACTACACCTCCCCAGGCATTCTGGACGAAGCATGCACAGACAGAAATTATTGAGGTAAGTGCTGAGGTACTTCTAGATCAGATTTAAAATTGAAGCCAAACACAGGAATCACTTCTTCCCTAATGAATATCACCTTACATTAACTTTTGCCTTTTTGTTTATGTATGATTACAGGGAACAAGCAATCCTATCTTTCTAAGCAGCATTGCCTTTTTCCAAGACTCTCTTATCAATCAAATGACACAAATCAAACTCTCCGTGTATGACGTCAAAGATAGATCTCAGGGAACAGTAAGTTTGCTTTATTCTGTTGCCTGCCCAGTCAGTGTGGAGAAATTATAATGAGAAGCAAAGAGATAAAATTAGTAACTTCTGGGGAAGAAAACAAAGGGGTAGCAGCATTGATCATACAGAAAACAAGATGGGTGGTGAAAGAAGGAACAAATGAGTTTGGCTTGGCAGAGTGAGAACCATCTCCAGTTTTCTCAAATAAGTCTTGTCTGCAGCAAGTTTGGAAACCATGGATCTAAATTAAAAAGGTCCTGTCACTTGTGCTCTTACATTGTGGACATCATTAGAGAACTAGATAATGAAGAGGATCCAACATCCCTCACCAAGGCTTCTAGCCCATGCCAAAATGCCATAATGAAACTGTCCTTTGGAACAGAGCACCTAAATTCTGGGAATCAACCTGCTCTGATACATTAGATTTTGTTAATGGGTAAGGTTTGTTTCTTTACTGAAAAAACTTTAAGTGTCAGTGCTCCCGTGTTGCTGCTTGGATCTGTGAACAATACAGGCCATTTATTCTGTTCTCCAGAATACTGTTTCAGGCCCCAAGTGTCTGCTCTTCCATGGCTTCCTCAGGGACAGCAGAGCTGTCCTTCTCTGTTCAGCGCTTCATGGGGAAGTTCTAGGGAAAATTGAATACCTCCAGAGGAAATAAGTTCTTCAGGAGGAGGCAAATTAGGGTCAAGGATGGAGCCTGAGCCCTGTTCAGTGATTGCTTTCCTGTATTGCTTGGCCTCAGCTCATATATACTGAGGTGCCTCAAGGTATATCCCGGAGAAACAAACATGCATATTGTTCTCCTGTGGAAGAAAAAACTTTTATAAAGTTATCAAATATATTAAATTTTAGAAGATTTTAATTAGCTATACATGGCATATTTAGTTGTGGTTTTGCTCTTGGATTTTTATGCATAATAATTGTATTTTGCACTTCAGTGCTGTGGTCAAAGCCTTTGCTCACTATAAAGGTAAATACAATTCTGGAACTCATCTTCTTTCAGATGTATTTGTTGGGTTCTGGGACGTTCACTGTAAAGGATCTTCTTCAGGAGAAGTATCACAGGTTGCACATAACACTAAGGTTTGTATTATTTTCTTTCTTTCAAGTGTTAATTCTTCAAAACATGCTTAAGATGTAATGTAAGCCTCTTATTTCATGCCTAAGTTGAAAATGGACTTTATTAAGCTCCCTTGTTTTGATATCAAGTACATTCTGTTTATCAAAATGTGTGAATATATGCATTTCTTCTCATTGTCATGTTACCCTCAAATGTATAAGCTGAGCTCAGAGCACTACCTAGGCTGTCTTCAATTCTGTACAGCATCCTTATGGAATAAGGGGCATGTTCTCCTATTAAAATAAAGCATTTTAAAATTATTCCAAATGAATTTGAAAAGCTTCCTATTTAAAATGTTTTTTAAATTTGAAGATTAATAGCCTTTTATAAGTGTTTCCTTGTTGATGAACAGGTCCTCCTCCAAAAAAATCTCAACGCAGAGTATTTGTTGCAGGTCGGCTGAAAGTGACCGTGTTGGTAACATCACAGTTATTGGATGGCAGATGGAGGAGAAATCTGACCAAAGGCCTCCAGTGACAAGGTCACCTGATACAATTAATGGAAGGGTGAGTGTGAGCATTGTACCAAATTCAGAAGAATGCAGGTTTATTGCCAGCATTGAAATAAGCTAGATTGACATCTGCAATCAACTTTCCTGTCCATCGTGATATTTAGTAGTGCTTTGCATTTTCAAAATACTGTAAGGAGCAGCCTAATGGTGATGAAGCCATTTCAAGTTTTGCAGAGCTCTTGGTGCTCCTGTGTGGGAGCACCCACAGGAGTTAAAAGTCTTGGGAGAAAATTTATTTTAAAATTATTAAGCTAATTTATTTTAAAATTATTAAGCTTTAGTATCAAGTAGTCATGTTCTTCATTGGAAGAGGCTTCTGGTTCTGTTCATTGGTGCACTTGGTGCATGGATAACCAGTTTCAGAGACATGTGGTCTTTCATTTCACATTGTGAATTAGCAGTTACCATTAAGCTGTTACCATTAAGCTGTAAACTGTAATGAGGATGCTAGGGAATTCCCAGAATTATAATAAAACTGAAGAGGTTACTGGACTACTGGATTTTTTTTTCCTGATCCCCAAATAATTGTTTGAGAGCACATGTTTGCAGCACTTTCTCAGCCTAGACATATATTTAATTGTTTAAAGCTTGTGTTTTAAGTATCTTGGTGATCAGTGAACTCTTATGTGTTGTATTATATTCACAGTGTGCATTAGAATCCCTTTCTATTCCCTTTCTGTCCTCCAGATCTGTTCATTCCTATTGATGCAATATCTGTAAGGAGTCTGGAGCTGTACTACCAAAAGTAGTTGAAAGGCTGGATGAAAATTATTGTGGCATTTTGAACTGTGCAGTAGAAGTAAATAGGAATGCTTAGGATTTATTATTCTAGCCTGCAATATTTTTTGTCCACAGTAAAAATATTTGAAATATTTATTTAAAGCATATGTGGAGTTGAATCTTTCTTTGAAGTCTCTCTTTTAGGTCATCACTGCATATTGCTTGGGCACTGAGGTTTCATTCTTTACTATTTCTGGTTTCTCTTGTTTTTGTTCAGACTGTGTTGCCAGTTGATGAAAGTTTAACAGAATCCTTAGGAATCAGATCCAAATATGCTTCATTGCGGAAGGATGCACTACTGAAATCTGGTAAGGGCTGTAACAAGTAAGCTTTAGGTATCAATAAAAGCTAATCTCTCCCTGTGTGCCTGTGGCCTCAGGGCATTTCAGCAGATGTTTCATTTGAATAGGAGTGGGCTGCTGATTGAGCAGTCCTTTGAGGATCATACCAGAATAAATCATTTTATCATATGCACTATTCTGTACAGTAAAAACAGCAGAAGCAAACTTTTGCCATGAAGTTGACTGTTGTATGACATTTTCCATACAGTTTCATAGTCTGTTCCTAAGCAATTGTTGCAGGGTGAGGAGAGGGACAGAGGAAAGCAAGTTGCTTTAAAAAATGAATCTTGCAGAAAGGTTAGTTTTCCAGCAAAAGATTACATGAGAAGACAATGTACAGGACATAGACAAAAAAAAAAAAAAAAAAAAGCATTTTAAAAGGTGAATATGTATTTAATATAATTCCCTTAGCAGTGTAGTAAGTCGTTTGTAGTGGAGGCTTTTCCTGCAAACACTTGAAGAATGGTCATGGGAGAACGACCATGCTTGCAAAACGTAGACTGATGCCTGGTTAAACCAGATCTTTACAGCAGGTGTTTCAGCATGTTAGTGAACTGAAGCCATTTACTTTAAGAAAGAAGAGACTTGGTACACTTTTAAGTCAAACCCTAGGCTTTCATAATATGGTTTTGATTCTTTAGTGTTTGGTGGTGCCATTTGCCGAATGTATCGTTTCCCAACCACTGATGGAAACCACTTGAGAATCTTGGAGCAGATGGCAGAGAGCATCCTGTCACTGCACATCCCTAGACAATTTGTGAAGCTCCTTCTAGAAGAAGATGCAGCAAGGTGAGTTTTGGGATGGTTTACATGTGCAGCAATACAGCAGTGATGTAATTGTTATTAGGTTACAAAGGCATAAATGTATCTGTGTTAATGCACTGACTCCTCAGTGAGATAAGAAATGGCTTTGAGAGTCAGAAAAGTAGTTTTGAATGGAAAACAAAACAGAATAAAAGCAAGTAAAATGAAACACTGTAGTACAGTAATGACATTGCCTCATTTTAGGAGGTGGGAGGGAGAAGGAAATCTGTTAAGCATTTTGTAGGTTTATTCTGAATTTGCTTCTATTTGAAGCAATTAACTTTCTTCCAGTCAACATAATCCTTTATGAGTGTTTCTTCCCTATGTTTGTAGGCTGTGGTTTGCAAATCTAATTTTTGTATTTCGTTTATGTATTCTGTATAAAGGCCAAGATTGGAATGTTAAAGAATTTTAGCTGTGTTTCGGAGTATTGGTCTTTTATTTTGACTGTGTTTGAATCCAATCCTATAGACCTTAACTAAGTCTGACCTTAATTAAAACTAACTAGTGCTCTCATTACTGTATAATAGGAGATTTTAGTTCCTTTGGGATATTGTGAAATAAAATCATGGCTAAATCCATTCATTGCAGGTGTTTTCATGTTTTATGAAAATCATAAACTCTCACAGGAAGATGGCAGAGACTTTTTGTAATGCATGGGAAAACGAATTGAGTTTCTGAACTTCACATTGATTCTTTTTTCAGATGTTATGTTTTTAGTGATGTGCACTTAGATTCTAGAAACTGAATGTTGTATCTTGTTCAGCTGTCCTGCTAGAACCTCAATGGAGCAGGTTAGGGGTATGCCATTGCACATTTAGTCATGGGTTATTTGTTTTTTATTTTGTATCTTTGTTTCTCTACAGCTTTCCTCACAGTAGGTTTAAAAGCACCTATTCATTATGAGGTACAACCATAATAATAAAGAGTTGGCAAGCTTATCCATAAGGTGCCATGTATGATGGATGTAGGTAAAGGACTTGAAGATAAGGAGAATTTAGGGTGAATGAGCAAAAAGATGTACCTTTCTGTAAGACTGTAAGTTTGAGGCCTTGGCCATGAAATGTGACAGCTCAGAGGCTCTTGCTAAAATCATGCAGAGATCAGTGGATGCCTGTTGTAAACAGGTACAGATTAATAACAGCCCAAGTGATTGTTAATATGACCTTGTATATGTACACTGGGTGGTGTGGCTCAAAGGTAAATAGGCCTTTGTGTAATTACTGAGAAAGGCTCCCTTGTCTCTGTTCAGTTGAGGTGACCCTCAATAACGTGCACAATCCCACTTTGTATTCATAGAGTCACTCAGATTTGACCAACCACTCTGTTCTTCATTCTCAGTGCTGCAGCCCAGAGGAATGACAGACAGCTACACAAGCACAGCTGCTTCTGTCGTCACATCGTGGTGACTTTTAAAATGTCCTTGGACATCTTGCTGTCTCTTAGATAAAACTCTTCTGGGCCAGAGCCCTTTGAAAAGAAACATCTCACTGGGGGGGTGTGATATTTTGACTGCCTCATTATTTATGGCATACATCTTCCTTGCTGTCTTGGCTCTATGGGACAAACAAACTTGAAGAATGAATTTACTTCAGGAAGATCACGGCTCAAATGCATGGCTGGTTTTGAGCAGGGAGTTTGATGAGGTAATTGTAATAGCATCTTATGCAGAAAGCAAGTTTTAAGATGAAACTGGAAGTGTCTTTATCTAGATCACTGATAAATATACTTTATACCATTGCCTGCTGGCAAATCAATCTGATGTTTTTCTTGGAAAATTAGGTTTTTTTGGTAATATCCTAAGTACTGTGGAGTGGGAATTGCTCTGTGAAATGCTGTCTTAAATTGTGCACAGATAATTGGTTAAAACTATGGAATTAGGGATATTGAGAGAACTGCAAAAAGAACTGCTGGATCCTTTTGACAGATGATTGTTCTGCCTTTTCTGGGGTAATGTGCTGTTGAATTGTGTCTGGTGTTGACTTGTTTACTTTTTCCCCTTCTTCCTTTATTCCAAATAATACACTAATCCAAGAAGACAGTAACACAAACATGACATGAAATACACTGAGTATTTTCTCAGCAGCACTGCTGTGGAACAGTATGTAATGCAAGATTGCCATGTGTGACTGGAAACCTGGCAGTCAGGGTACAAGGGAAAAGCCAGGGGTTTTCCTGTTCATATCTGGGGATGTCCAGTCCTCCTTTATTCTACCCTGAGCACCCAAAACCCTGGATCTCAGATGAAGGTTTTGTTGGCTCATCTTCAGTCTCTCCAAACCCTTAATGCTTACAATTTTTAGGCTTTCCCTGGCCTTGCAAACTTGCATACCTTACCAGTGAATATACTCCTTGTACCTAACATTAGATAGGTGTTAATATCCCACCTAACCTCTGTCACAGTTCTTAATTAAAGAGCCACCACAGTTCAGTAAAGTGTCCTTAAAAGATCCTCATTGTCCCAAGTCACCTGACATGATGACAGTTCCCATCATTTAGTATATAGTATATATACTATATCATATAGTATATATGATATAGTACTAATCCTCATATAGTATGAGAGCTCCTGCAGAAAGGTGGGAAGATCTGCTTATGACCAACACCTGAGGCTGCTGGGGGGAATACAGTGTATTCTGCCTTTGGGAAGCAATTTACTTCAGAGTAGGGCTTAACCTGTGCTCTGAGATGTGCTTTGGGATGTGTGTTTGGAAGCTTTTCCAGTCTGGTGAGTAGCTCAGACACAGTGAATTGAGAGCCTGTCAGCTGAGGATGGTGCTCCATTGATACTATGTGAAACTCATTCTTGGTCAAGTGGACTATGGACATAAACACTTCTCTTTCCCTCCCTCCCACTCCATTTTCTTTTGTTTCCCCAGGGTTTGTGAACTAGAAGAATTGGGTGAGCTGTCTCCTTGTTGGGAAAGCCTTCGTCGACAAATAGTTACACAGTACCAAACAATTATTTTAACTTACCAGGAAAATCTAACTGACCTCCACCAGTATAAAGGTAATTTTTTTTAATATGAAAAAGTGATTCTTCTCTACCAGGATTGTTAGTGCTCTTCGGAAATTGGGAACCCAGAATGTTCTATGATGAGTAAACAATGCTATTATATTTCTTTATTAATATCTATTGTGAGTTTGCTTATTACCTGGGAATATTTGTTCTATTCGTTCTCTTATCTTGCTCTGGAAGTAGAGGACAAATGTGAACAGTAACAGAAAGATTTTGTTTGGTTTTTTCTTTTCAATTTTCTCTACTTTACTTTCAGCACATAGCAAATGATAAATGAAGCTTCTTGAAAGTTTTGGCATAGGCACAAGGAGAAGACTTTTATGCTTACTTTTGTCTTGCATTTCTCAGGTCCTTCATTTAAAGCCAGTAGCTTGAAAGCTGATAAAAAATTGGAATTCGTTCCTACGAATCTACATATACAGAGGATGAGAGTCCAGGATGATGGAGGATCAGGTATTAGTTTCTCTTTCTTCACTTATCTTGTTACTTTTCTCTCCACTTTTTTTCATTTCCATCCTCAACCATACAGCCAAGTTTGTACAAACTACTGTAGTAGTGCTACCTGGCATTTTTGTAGCACTTTTTATTCTCAGATTCCAAATCTCTTTGCCAAAGAAGAGATGTAAGTATAGTTGTTGCTTCTACAGGTGGCAAAACTAGGTTCTAGAAGTAACTGAACTCTAGGTGGCACAAGTGAGTCTTTGTACTAGGGTTGTGTTAAACTGCTGTGTCCCTTCATTTTCAATTGCAGTAGAATAAAAAAGGTTCTAACTGTTGTTCCTTGTTGAGCTTGTATGCCTTTTCTCCAGAATCAAGATGTATGCAAAATCACGTTTTTTCACATCAAGCTTGTTTCATCATAAATAACCTGGGTTTTCCCTTCTTTTAACAGTAATCCCATGACCATGGACACACACTTGTCTCATGTGTCCATGTGAGGGATTCCAGTAATTGCAAGCTTTGTAGACAGACCAGTGTTCAAGACTTCTTTTTCACTGTCAGTCTGCCAGATTAAGAAACAGAGGACCTGCATTCATGTGTGGGTCTTTCACCTGAAAAAGTGTTTGATGGATTTCCAGGGCCTCTAGAACAAATCAGTTTTCCCTGTCCTTCAAACCATGGCAAAGTTTTCCAGAAATTACTTTCAGAAAAGTATTTGAACTTACACAATTGTTTGTCTGTGTTAAAGATGACAAGTTTTCATTTGTAAGTCCTTTTTGTCCGTCTCAGATCAGAACTACGACATAGTCACCATAGGAGCACCAGCAGCTCATTGTCAAGGCTTTAAATCAGGTGGCTTGAGGAAAAAGCTGCATAAATTTGAAGAGGCAAAGAAACAGTAAGTAGAAATGCTATTGTGTCAGCTGTCGTTGTGCCTTTTTCTCTTTGTCCATGCTCAGTTATTTGGAAAACCATTCTGTTCTGGTTTTTATTTCATTCAGTAGTACTACTATACAATATTTTGTACTGAAGAGCATTCTGTGGGGTTTTTTTCCAAAGAAGGAGAGGAAAAACAGTTTCCTCCTTATATTACTGTATTTATTTGTTTACTGACAGGCTCTTTCTGAGAGTCTTTTTATGAAAACTTTAATTTTTCTGAATACTTGCTGATTCATTTAATTTAGCTGTTTTACGTGTTGGATTTGGGTTCTGCCTAATTGTGGGTCAGAACATTTGTCTGCTGAACCTCCTCAGCTGCACTACATCATGCTTCAATCCATTATTTTCAGGAGACTTTCACCCCTCTCTTAGCTTTGAGGTCCTATTGCTGAGCTCTCTTTACTAGGAACCTGCTGTGCCTGATTGGTAAATTCCTTGTTGACAGAGTGGGTTTAGTTCTGAAACTATTGCTGGAGGCCTTCCTGCATTGCCTAAAGGTTTATGCACAGATTGGGCTTCTGAATTTGGCCTTTGCCCTACAGGCAGGATACTTGACCCCCATGGTCCTGTCTGTGGGGACTGCCAAGTGACCTCTGTAGAAGTGTGGATATATGAACTAGAGGAAGGTGCAGAAGCTGGGAAGGTCACAATTGCTAACGTGGCACTCACTCCAGCTCCCAGAGAAGGGAGAGTGCTGCAGGGTCTGCATTACTTCTGCTACTGAATGGAGCATTTAAGACACAAGAGCAGCAGGACAAGGAGTTGTTGTAGTCAGGGAAAAGGAGACCTTGATAATGCCCTTCCAAAGAAAGAATTAGTAGGATTTGGAGCTGATAGGAGGAGGGAATGACGTGGGAATCAACTGCAGAATTGGTTTTGGCAGTAGAGAAATGAATAGCAGCATCTTGTGAATGTCAGTCAGATATGTACTGATAAAAAGATTGGTGCAAAAATACCTAGTGTTATTAATTATTCAGGCTGACAGAGTGCACTAGGATAGGACTGTAGGATAGGACACTAGGATAGAAAACTGTAAACTTGGGAACACTGGTATGCCAGGCTCACCCTTTGTGTTCTTTTGATACCACTACTGCTTTTTGAAATAACCCCCTTCTGCCAGCCTAGCCACTGAAGTGGTTCTTATTCCTGCAATAGCTAATTTCCCATGTGGATTTGTTCTTTTTCCTCTCACCCAATAATTAAGTTGATTGGAGAGTTTAATTTCTATCCAATACTTTTCCTCTAAGCTTTTCAGAACTGTTCCTTCTCAGTCCATGAAAACTGCAGGTTCAACATTTGACGAAAAACTTTCATTTTAAGTACATCTCTGTTATCAAAAAAAACAGTATAGTAGAACTGAGATCCATCTCCTCAGTTTCATTGTTACATTCAGTTCCTTCTTTCATTGCCATAACTGTGCTTGGTGCATTCACAGCATTTCCCCAGATCAACTCATGGTCATCTGGCAATCTGTGTTTTTTTGCTTACAAGTTCATGTACCCACCTTATTGAAAAAATGACTCAAATCAGTTATTTCCCCAATCATACTTTGTTTTGTTTCTGCTTTTGGTATTTGCTAACAATCTGCTAATTTTATTTTGGTTTTTTGTTTTTGTAGCAGTTATGAGGAGTGTTGGTGAGTTTTCTGTTTCTGAGAGTTCTATAGAGGGTTTCTGTTCTCTGGGTTGTTTAATTTTTCTTTTCTTTGGCAAAGATCTAGTGTGTTTTAAACTGTGCAGGGCTTTTTAATGTCATGGCATCCCTAATTGTGCTCTAAGTAATTGTAGCTGCTTTGTAGAACATGATATGTGAATAAACTTCATTTCATCTGCAATGTTTGTCTGCAATGAACAGCTAGCTTCCTGGCTCTCTCTAATCATAAGAAGTTAAAAAACTGAAAATCAGAACACAAGGATTTTATATATTTTCCTGTGTTATGTACAGTAAAACTATCTGCAATGGGAAACTTTTCTGCCAGTGATGGAAGATAATTAAGACAGTTTTATGTATTTAAAAACCTTAACAGTGACAGATTTGGCATGGTGTATATTCTTGCAGTCCATGTCTTTATTTAAACATTTTCGCATAATGTTTTTCCTCATTTTGTGATGCTCAGTGCTATCAAAAGCAGACATTACTGGATGGTTCAAAAATGCAGAAGTTCTGCTTTAACTCTTATTAAGGTTGAACCCCAAATTCACTGAGCATTTAAGTCTGTGTTACAGTTTGCTGGTATAATACAGTGAGAGCTGTTCATTTGAAAAAGCAATTGCACGTTGGAAAGTAAGTATATATGAACTTTACATCATAATTTTTTCCCCAGTCATCCTACCAAATGTTTATGATTAAAAATATAATAATTCTAAATCCAGTCTCAGTATGCTGCATGGCCTTTTCTGCCAACTTTGTCTTTATGCATGTCAACCACACTGTCATGGAAAGAAATTGCTCAGAGGAATTGTCACTAAGATCACTGGTCACTAAAAAGCACAAGTCAAGTACAGGGAAAGCCCTAAAAGCTGAGATTAATTTGCTGTATGGCACAGCAGTACTGGAGAGTGGTTGTTCTCTGCCCCACTGGCGTGGGTGACCAGAGCACAAACAAAGAAACTCTTTCAAGAATCACTTCTGAGTTAACATCCTTTGAAAACAAATCCCTCATCTTTCTTTTGTAATGGAACTCAGGCAGACACTGGCATTAGGCTTCTCCCTTGCCTTGATATCCATCAAAGGACAAGAATTGGAATTGTGGCATGATTTTGAAGTGTGCCCCATGCAACCCTCATGTCCTACGTCACAGATACGCTGCAGAAATTAACAGCATTGCTCTAAGGGTAGCAGAGCAGTTCACACTCCTTGGAGGTCGTGATCTGTGGTAACCATGCCTGAAAACTCCTCTCCATGTAACCTCTCAGCGTGGCTGTCTCCATTTAGCAGTGCTGAGATTGGTGCAAACAGTAGGTTCTTCTGTGCTGTTACTATGCTGAAGCCATTCATGACTGAAAAAAAAAAAAAAGTTAAGATAATACACAATTGGCGTCCCCTCATGCTTGATGCCATGTCATGAATGGGCATCACACTTGGCACAGCTGGAGATGATGTAAAGGCCTGGTCTTTGGGTACCTTTCCTACTGGGAAGGAAGAACACAGCATTTTGCTTGACAAAGGGAGTAGTGGTCAGTTGGTTCCAAATAATTAACTAAGAGCGCAGATTCAGCTTTGAGTAATTTTCTAAGTTAAAAGGCAGCTTCTGTGAATGTCTCTTTCAGGTGGGATGAAATTACCCTTTGGAAGTGCTATTCTTTCTCCAGCAGTTGTAGAGCATCTGTCTTAAATTGGATAAGCAACTTCTGTAGACATCTGAACTTAAAAGGGCATAAACTGTTCTCCACTGTCAAATAAGCAGTCTTAGTGTAGCTGCATTATCCCCATATAAAGATATGTTTGTCCCTAGTTTAGTGTATTAAGTGTGTGCTAACAGAAACTACACAAAGAACAGTGTCCTTGGATTAGCCTGAAGATGCATGTTGATTTTTCGCATATCATAAAATTACTTTTGCTGGTGTAACTTGATTCTGGTCTGCAATAAAGGAAATTACATACAGCAGAAGGACTTTTTAGTTAATACCATTATGGATCTGTGTGGCATTTCTGTGTTAGAAGGAGCACAAATTTTCTTTTCATGATGTTAGTAGATTGTGATAAAACATGTTTGTAAACAAGGCCTCAGCGGAGTATCTGTGTTGTAAGGAGAGGGAGAATGGAGCAAGATGTCTCTGCAAACAGTTCTGTATCTGATGGCAAAATCTGTCACCCACATTCTCCTCAACAAAACTGTCCCTCTGGTGTACAAATTCTGCCCACAGCCCCTTGGTATTAGGGATTAGTAAATCTGCATCTGAATGCTTTTAGCAAAGGCAGAGAAGCCTCTAGGATCATGTTCCTGCTGTGCAATTGCTCACTGGACTTTCATTGTTGATCACTAGTTTAGGTAAATTTTTGTTGTCTGTCATTAATTCCCCAGCATGCCACTGTAATGTGTGTACCTCTAGATCAATTTCCTCCCCTAAAATCAGTCTTTCTTTTTCAGCACTTCAACAAGTTCCCAGTCTATAATATACATCCCACAGGACATTGTTAGAGCAAAGGAAATTATTGCACAAATCAACACCCTGAAAACACAAGTCAGTTACTATGCGGAAAGGCTCTCAAGAGCTGCCAAGGATAGATCAGCTAATGGCCTTGAAAGAACACTTGCCATTCTAGCAGATAAGGTAGGAGAATAATTCATTTCCCTGCTGAAGCCCAGTGTATTGTTTGTCCTGTCTGTACCTTTAGTAGGTTTTCTTGAAACATCTGTTTTACCTTTTTCAGTAGTGTGTTGTAACATGCACAGACCTAAAAACATTATATCAGCCTTTAAAAGTTCCTGCTTTTATTTATGTTGTGTCCTACTTTTGACACTCTTGCTTCACCTCCTCTTGAAAGTGCAGTGGAGAGCAATGTCCTCTGACTCCCTCTATTCATTCATCACATTGCAATAATGTGCATTCTTCACTTTCTTTTATATCCTTTTCTCCATAACCACCTGGGATTTTTTAATGTTCTGAGTCATCTGTCAAGCAGCAGCAACTGTGTGAAAGTTAATGAAACAATTCTGTATTTTTCCACTGGTGAAATAAGCAATAATGGTGATACAGCCTTTGCTTGAATTATAGTGATGTAAACCAGTTATTTCTTGATATGTGCTAACTAAAAACAGACTGAACACAATCTTACAGGGAGAAAAAAACCCAAATACAGTTTTACTGACCTCTTCTGTCCTTGAAGGAGATCTGAAAGTTCTAAACAGCAGTAGTGGCCAATCAGCTTGCCATAAGTTGTCCCAGTGGAAGGGGTATGCATACAACTTTGTATAATGGGACCTCATGTAAATGTGTTATTTATTATATTACTCATTCATTAGTACAGTGTATGACTGATCTGTGGGATTTTCTACAACAGGATTATGTATATATATAACGTCTTGTCTGTTGTTTTTTTAGTAGACACACAGGCCACATAGTTTTCATATTCATATGCCTTACAGAAATCCTTTAATACAACACAGCTAAATGAGACAGGGTACAAATTGCATTGATTAGTGGGTTATACCTTCAGCCCTCCTCTTAAGTCTTGTTAGGATTTTGGACAGGAGGATTGGCATGGAGCCCTGATCCTTCTGCTCTGGCAACTGTTGTGTGGGGTATAAAAATCATTTAATATAGACTATAGTGAGTGGGAAGGGACTAATCAGGATCATTCTGGTCCTGCACTCCCAGACTCACACCGTGTCCCTGAGAGCATTGTCCAAACACTTCTTGAACTCTGTCAGGCTTGATGCTGTGACCACTTCCCTGGGGAGCTTCTAGTGCTTAAACATTGCACATATGTCTGCACCTTGTTCTAAGCTGAAGTGCAAATAAAGATGAATCACACATTCCTTAGTGGCATTTTCAACAATTGCAAGTCTAATATAGTAGTACAGACTTTGGAAATTTATCATTTGTGTTTTGGGATCCTATACTATTTTTTAAGGTCATTCTGTTAAGGTATTCAAAAGGCACCTTAAAGCCATAGTTTCTTTTACAGAATACTACTTTTTTTTTCTTCTTTCTTAAAAAAAAATACAGTATAGATTGTGTATGGAATAATGAAAAGTTTTCAAAATGTTGGGGCTTATTGCTTTTTAGACCCGGCAACTTGTCACAGTCTGTGACTGCAAGCTGTTGGCAAATTCAATCCATGGACTGAATGCTGCAAGGCCAGACTATATAGCTTCAAAAGCATCTCCAACCTCTGGAGAAGGGGAGCAAGTGATGCTGAGGAATGATCAAGATACACTTGTGGCCAGATGGACAGGAAGAAACAGCCGATCTTCTCTGCAGGTGGACTGGCATGAAGAAGAATGGGTATGTTTGCATAGTGAAGTGATGAATCCTTTGTTCTTTTTACTTTCTTTTTTAATGAGCTCTGTGGCTGCTCACCAGATATGCATAGGATGAGTATGTAGGAGGTATTGGCCAGCTAGCAAAGATGTTGTCTCTGTCCTGCAGGAGGTTACTCCTTGGCATGGGAATACAAGCAGGCTTTAATAAATATTTCTGGGTCTTCCAAACAGTGGAAATTGTTACAGTAGGTGCATAACATTTTTAAGTTGAGGTCCAAGGGTAAGTAAATAGCTTTTAAAATGAAAAACTGACCATACTACAATGGGTTTTTGCATTCTCCCAAATAAAGTGAATTTTGTGGGTGCTAGCTATGCAATTTAACCTTCCCCCTCAAAAATTCTCCTGTAACCAGTTAGAACTTGCAGTCAATCACTGTTTTTGATTATGAACAGCATTTAAAAACTGTTTGCACAAAGTATTTATTAAATGGTTTTTCCCTACCACACTGCCAATGAAATTGAATTGAACTGTGTAAATTCTGTCATTGTGTTAAATAAACAGAACTAAATCTCACAAATAGTCAAGATTAATTAAAGCAATTATTAATATTGTGAAGTACCAATTTTTAAAAGTGATTCAATTCATTTTGGAAATAGATCCTTGCTAGCTGTGATTATTTTGGCATGCTTTGACTAACAGTCAAAGTCACAGTAATAAGACACAAATAAAGCTAGTTCAATATTTAGACACTACTATAATACAGTAATTTTATCTGTTGTTCACTGAGTTACAGAGAAAACAAGATGTGTGATTGTATACAATTATTATGTCAAACATGAATTTCAAGAGTAAACAGTGGTGCCAGCTAGAAATTGGAAGAATAGTGCAGAAAGAGGAACTCAAAATTGTTTGGCAAACTTACACAAAAAATAGCTTTGCAATTTACCACACAAATCATGTCATTACATGTTGTTGACATCCTGGTAATATGTTACTTACATATCCATAGTTTGTGTGTGCACACATGCAACCACAATAGCCCAGAGGAAACTTTGCAGAGGAATTGTGGCTAGAATCACAGGAGGAAATATATTGCCAAGAGATTTGTTACCCAACGTCTCTATAGGATTTAAACTGAGAAAGAAATGTTTTCTTTTAAGGAGAAAGTTTGGTTGAATGTGGACAAAAGTCTGGAGTGTATCATACAGAGGGTGGACAAACTCCTCCAGAAGGAGCGCCTGCAAAGTGACAGCTGTGAGGACGTGTTCCAGTGTGACGTCAGCAGTACTAGTAAGAAAGGTAATCGGGACAGTCGTGCCTACTGGATAAATCCAGAAGATTTAAATGAGACCTCATCATCCTCACCATCTTCATCATCCTCACCACCATCTTCATCCACACCATCCTGTGCATGCCATTCTCTCCAGACAAGTGCGTATGCCAGACGCTGCATCCCACTGCTGCTGTCCTCCTGTGTGCTGGCATCATTCCTAAGCCTCCCTTACAGCCCTCCATGTGTTTTTAGCTCAGTGGTGGTGTTAAGCAGTGATGTCAGGCAGAAAGAGATGTTGGTGTACTGGGAACTGTTAAGCCCATTACTTATTTTGAAATCCTGGTCCCACTGAAATCATTGCCAAATCCATTGATGGCAGTGGCACTTGGTTTTCATTCTGTGTTTTAAGCTGATAAAACATTTGTATAGGTTATCACATGACAGACACCACCTCTGGTAGCTTTCCTGTTGGCTTCAGCTTCTTTGCAAAAATCAAAGCTTATTACTGGTAAAAAAAACATGAGAGAAGTGCAGGCACTAATGAAAAACTGATAGTCCCAGCTGGACTGCTAAAGCATGAGAGAGGACCCCAAGCAGTCTCATTAGATTGTGCTGAATGTAGATGAACCTAGCAGAATTCAAAGCAAATTTTAACCCAAATTGTGATGCTGAGGCAGTCAATTATTTTGACTTCTTGTAGCTGGAATGCAGGAATTGGCAGTGCAAGCTCTTAGTTGAATAATCCATTCAAAATTTAAGCTCACGTGGGTGCTGTATTGAACCCAGTGTAAAGTTGTGAGCATGTGAATGAAATATATCCTTATCAGTTTAGATTGACAGTTTGGCAACTGTGCATTCAATTTCAGATTTTCTTTATTTACTTATGTACTTACTTGACTTATTTTCACATTTTTTACATCTGGTCACTCTGATTTGGCCACTTAATAGCTCAGGTGGGCTAAGTGAAGCTCTAAAAAGATTGATCTGTGTTCTCATTTCCTTTGTCCTGTTCTGTCTTACCATTTGGTGGCCCTTTGTCCCTTATGTGTCTGTGACTTCATGTCCATCACATTGTTAGTGTTGCAGTGGAAGGCAGTGCCTTAAGAAAAAAAAGGCAAAAAGGAAGTGAAAATAAATGTTAATATATTTTTGTGTAGCTTTGCATGTTACCTGTAGTTTATTTAGTATCTTAGACAACCATGTTTTTCTAGATAAGACCGACATTTTTGTAATATTATTAAAAAATAGCAGAGTAGGTTCTTGTTTCATTAATTTTTGTCTAAATTTCTTCTGCCGGTTTATACCTATAAATGTTTTTGTTTGCTAGCTAGTTTACATGAAGTTTTGTATGTATTTACTTGTAAGTTTAATCAGTAACCTTCAATGCACATTCACATAAATGATTAAATGTTGTGGATTTTTAATACTAAAAATTCACGGGAAAAATCTCTGATGAATGATATCAGAAGCTTTTCCCAAGACAATTTGATGCTGAAAATATCAAGTTGAACAGTATTTTTCTACCATATTCGATGGATCTTTTAATTCTATTCTGGATCTTGACCCTTACACCATATAAAAGTGGAATTGGCTGCATAGACCTACCAAAGTTTTTGTTAGTGCAAAGAATTTCTGTAACTTTTCCCTGCTGTCCCTCCAAAACAGGGAAAAAATCTATTTAACCGACAGAACCTGGGGCAGAATTGAAGGACAAAGAAGGTCCTTTCTCTAAGTTCAGAATCACAACATTTTTGTTGTGTATTCAAAGAACTAATGTTTTTCTTGTTAGTAATTCTGCATTTTAAATAAAGGAGCAGAGAGAAGACAGAAATCATTTTGAAAGCAATGTGAAAGCCAGGCAAGATAGTTCCACAATTGGTAAGAGAGAGACAGTACAATTTTATTGAAGGACTTTAGAGGATCTCTCTAGAAATGAGTGTTTGGGAAAGAAAATACTGCCTGAAATAGTAAAAGGGAAAATTAAAAAAATATTTTTAAAGGTACTTAGGTTATTGGCTTAGATATTTGTTATTAAAATTGCATGGGGACATATAGTTTCTTTAGTGAACATGATGAATTTTAATTTACTGAGAGGTTTTTTCTGATTACCTAGCTGAGATGATTGTCCTGATGCATACTATTGAATTCTGTATTTTCTGTTGTTATGTTCAGATTTATAATTCATTGACTAGTGAATCTAGATATAAACAACAGAAGCTTAAATCCCATTAGCTTAGTAAACTACTTTTCATTAATGCAGGAGTTGCTATTAGAGGGCGTATGTTATTTTTTTACTGTTAGCATTGACCTGTAGTATATTTTCATCTGACAGCTTGATCCTCTCACTGAAGTGAGTATGGAACACTCACAGACTTCACTGGTGGAGTTTCAGCCCTTAATACACATTCTAATATTTCTGTTAATTACCTCAGAAATTGTGTAACAGAATTTTGACTAAGGTAGCAAAGTACTGGTATTTTATCACTCTTGCATTCCGGGTGCCTTAATGTCATTTTCTGTTAAGTGCATTGAACTTACTGCTGGTCTTTTGCTCTTCTGTTTAGCAGCCTTACTGCCAGCTTAATTTATAATTACAGTAAACCAGTGGTTCTCAAATTGTGCCCTGTGGATCACTGGAGATTGACAGTGCACTTGCTGGTAATCCACAGCAGGTACTGAGCTAGCAGGTACTGGCTTTCCTCCAAATCCCCATCCAGGTGTTCCTCTGATCAGAACCATGGAGGGGAGGAGACAGCCCATGCCCTCAATGCCTGTGGGCAACAAAGTACTTCTGCTGAGCTCCTCTTCACTCCGTGAAAATGCTTGAGAACCCTGGCACTGACCATTTGAGTTGCTTGTATTTAGACTGTGTTGCTGCTCCTTAATCATGCATGTTGCCCCTCCATTTCTGTGCAGATTGCAGCCCTCCTCCGGAAGAATCTGCCCCAGGTATGTGCATTCATGGCTTCTGCTTCTTCTGAAAACTGCAGGGGTTTGTTCACAGTTAACTGAACAAGTGACTTGCTTTAAGATGGACCATTTTGAAATGGCAATGCTTTACAACACTACGTGAGTTACCTAAGCTGTTGAGAAGTCATTATTTCCTAAGAGTGCAGGGGGTACCTGGTCATTTTGCATGTCCAGATATGGGAGAGCACTTGTTCAGGGCCTCTTTGGTTTCTCCAGTTGACCTGTTTTAGCAAACTGATGTAGGTGACAATGGTTTGAGGCCTGTTCCAAATATTGAAGTCTAGGGGGGTCTAACATTTCAGACACGCCCTTTCACATGGGCTGTTGAGCTGGTCTTTCTGAATGAGAAGTCCAGCAGAACATGGAGGAGTCAACAAGGCTGATGGAAAATCTCCATTGTGGGTGCACACCAAGTAGTATTGGGGATTGCAAATCTCATGTTTCAGGATTCAGAATTTAGGAGTCTCATCCCGGTGTTAACCTTCTTTCTTCTGTCCTTGTCCCTCTGTACTTAATATGAAAAGACTAAAATATCTTTTCAAGGCCTTGGAGGATGGATGTTTTAATAATAATTTTATTGCTCTGGAGAAGAGAGACCCTGAGGGCAAAAAAAGCAAGAACTTTTCCCACCTGACATTACATCCTACAAGCTTTATGTATTTGGTTCTTTTAATAAGACGTTATTTTTAAATGAAATAGTCAGTAATATATAGTCAGCAGAAGTTCATTATGTGAACTGATTGGCCTTCCCAACACCCCTACCTTGTTCCAACCTAATTTGAGAGTGAAAGTGCAATTTGTTTTGTTCCTGTTTATTGTTAATAACAACTGCCATTGACTAAATATAAAAGAACACAGGTGACACCTCTGTGGAGTAAGTAGAAAAAATCATTTAGAACTTTGCAGACTGACAAGGGTGAGATTTTTCATGGCCAGAATTTTAAACCAAGAGAATACATGCACAGAGGATTTTTGCTCACTACCCCAGATGAGTCCCTGCATTGTATGTGAATGTTGGGAGAAAAAAACCCCATCTAATAACTGCATTATCTTCACCAGGGTACTTTGTGGTTACCAAAGATAAACATATCTTTCAAATGAAGTGCTATCAGACATACTACAGTTTTAAATCTTCGCTGAGTTAGTAACTAAATACATGCATGTACATACAGTCAATGAAATGATGATGTGCTGAAAGATATTTTCGGTTCTTGTTATTCTCATTTGCTTACAGAAAAGCTCTTAAATGCAGTAAGAGAAACACTGTTAGCATCATCTGTATTTTGCTTTCTAAGTGTTCACAAGGCCATGTAATGGCATCTGACTAATTTTGAGATAAAATATTTAATAGAATTTAAAAGCCAAGCTGTGATTCCTTGCCTGTTCTTTTGATATTTCCTGCTTTTTTTAAGGTGATGAAACAGAGTCAAACAGCTTCTCCTTTGTGTAGTTTGTTAGGTTATCTATCTACCACATAGAACAAAAGCCGAAAGGATAGTTCTGTTAATCTTGCCAGATATGTTTCTGTTAGCAGACTTCCAGAGTTCCCCTCTTCAGCTGATTGTCAAAGGAACATTTATTATTACTGACTCTTAGTTGTGCCTTGGAGTCAAAATCTCAAACAATTTCCTTTCAGGGGCTTTAGGTGTCTCATTCATGCAGGTTCTGGTCTGTACATTGCCTTGTTCCTGCAGCCAACTGTGTGCTGTTTATGAGCTCTGGTGCTTTTAAAAAATAAAACATATTGTCCTGCTCTTTAAAAAGGAAAGGACTTGGACAACTCTATTTCACTTCTGTGCTTCCTGTGCAGGACCTTGAACAGAATCCCTCTGGGTCATCTCTTGTGTATTTCAGTGGAAGAAAAGCTCCAAAGTACTTCCAGCGACCTGTACAACTCCCATCTAAATCACTATGTTTAGTATTTCTTGTTATCTAGCTTAAAGCCCTTTAAACTGCTCAGGAGACAGGAAACACTTAAAAGAGTACCTACATTAATTTCTCACCTTATTCTCACACCTTATTGTTCTTAGCTGCAAATAGGAGATGAGCATCATCTTGCCTCACTGAGGTGCAATAAGGATCAATAAGGTGGTGAGGCAGTTGAATGATACATCTATGAGCCTAGAGATTCAAAAGGCAGGATACTGGGGAGGAATCTCATTGACAGAAATGGCCAAGCAGATGGTCCCTATTTCTGTAATACAATGGACTCCTTACTGTCTGTCCATGTATGTGCAATGAAAGGGTTTGTTTGGACACAAACATACAGTTATATACACTTCTGTATATAGTTATTCATGTTTCTGTTATGATTTCCAAATCAGCTGTTGTGTAGTCTGTTGTGTGGGCACAAATTCTAGTAACTTTTACATGGTCTGGAAAGTCATAACACCTTTATAGAGTAAAATTCTCCATATTTTCCTCATGCAATAACCACACTGTAAGGTTACTTAATTATTACAAAGCAGGGAATAGCTATCCAGCCAAAATAAAATGAGTTTTAAATGTGAATTTTCAACAACTTTGACTTGCAACAGGAAGTTTCTTCTTAATCTGTGTTTGTTTCTAATAAAGTACTTCCATTGCTACTAATTTTTTTTTCTTTTAACCAGGTGAATGGAGTGAAGCTCTTTATCCCTTGCTGACCACACTCACTGACTGTGTAGCCATGATGAGCGACAAGGCAAAGAAAGCCATGGTCTTTTTGTTAATGCAGGACAGTGCCCCGACAATAGGGCTCTGCCTGAGCCTTCAGTATCGCAGGGATGTTGTCTTCTGCCAGACTGTAAGCAAGCAAATATGCATGATTTGATTTCACTTCCACATTTGGTGGGGTTTCTATGAAATGTGAAAGATCACTGTTTTGAGAATTTTTCAGATCTCTTCCCAGGTTTGACACTGATTTCCCCTCACAAACTGTGCTATCCTGTCCTTATGGTTACATACATGCATTTGACAATATATAAATTAGGTGTCCTCTTGGATATAAATTTATTCACTATTGAAAACAAAAATTATTCCGGAACTAGTAAAAATATACTGCTGTATTCAGAAACAGACTTTGCCTTCCAATGCCATTGAGCCAAAGCAGAAGAAAGGTGTGAAAGAGGGGGGCAAAAAGGTCTATGAGTAGCAGGTTTACTCCCTCAGTTACCTTTTGTTGTTTTCTGCATTGAGAAACCCAGCAGGACATATGGTACCTAAGGGCAGAAGTCCAGCTATGGGAAGAGAAATTAGTTCTGGGTTTTTTTCCCAGAAGTTCTGTTTCTGGACCTGGTGGCATCTCTTGTGTCAGACACTGACTAATAGGTGTCTGCACTAAAAAATTTTCCACTGCCCACAGAAAAAAAATTCTTCCGTCCACTACACTTGTGTAGTGTGTCTGCTTTCCTGTGAAATCACTATCTTGTTCATTGATTTCAAACAGTTTATTTCTTGGACATCACTGGCAGGACTTTTGTCCCATAATGTAATATCAAAAAGGTAAAACAAGTGACAGGATGAGAAGAAATGTCCTCAAGCTGTGCCAGGGGAGATTTATATTAGATACTAGGAAAAAATTCTTAATAGAAGGGGTTGTTAAAACATGGAGTGGGCTGCCCAGGAAAGTGGTGGAGTCACCATCCCTAAAGTGTTCCAAAAAAGCGTGGATATGGCAGTTGAGGACATGGTTTAGTGGTGTACATGGTGGTGGTGCTGAGTTGGACTTGGTGATCTTGGAGGTGTTTTCCAACCTTAAGATTCTTTGATTCTGTGATCTCACAGGGGTAAAATCAGGGAATTTTCCTGTATAAAATCTGCCTCGTAATGCAGATAATTTTTAAACTCAATCCTTTGAATATGATCAGAACTTTATTGTCTTCTGTTTAATTCTATAACAAAGTTATACACCTGTGTACACAGGATATGGCCATCGCCTGGGAAATTCCTTTGTTGACAGTGAATCAAGACTAGTATTAATCTTAGATAATAACACTGACCTTAGTACTAGATCTTCAGGATCTTGTTCTGAATATCTTGTAACACCAGAGTTTAAATCTGCATAATGGAAATGTACTGCATTTTTAAGCTTTCTCAAATGTCATTTTTGAAAAACAGTAATTTATTCATACTATCAAAATTCTTGGCCTGGAACTAGCTGTGTTGCTTTTCTGTCTAAAATGAAAACAATTCTCTAAGGAGCAATTTCTGTAATTCATAAGTTGTAGACCCTACCACAAGTGATTGTGTTCAGAAAACAAAAATGTGTGAGATCTTCACCAGCCCCATTTTGAGACAGCTTGAGAGATAAAGTCAGCGTGCCCTGAATATGATTTTATGAATGTTTTGGGTTTTCAATGGTTGGTTGTCTTCAGATGCAAGGAAAAGATGTTTAAGGGAAAAGAGCATCTGTTTGACAGATTTTATTGCACCTCTTGTACATGCTATCATTTTTGTTTGAGGCTGAAGAACCTTTTTTATTTTGAATCATTTCATTCTTATCTGTTTCCTCTCTCACAGCTGACAGCTCTCATTTGTGGTTTCATTATCAAGCTGAGGAACTGCCTGCATGATGATGGATTTCTAAGACAACTCTACACCATTGGGTTGCTGGCACAGTTTGAGAGCCTGCTGAGCACTTATGGTAAAGGCACGGGACCAGGGGGTGGGATTAGCTGTTGAGTCAGCAAATTCTGCATTAAATTTGCTACAGTAGGATCTGAGTGTTTGGGACAAGATGCAGCTCAGCTACAAAATGATTTTGAAAACTCAAATGCGAAACTAAATTATAGCTGAAGTACTTAGTTATCTAACAACTCTGAATTTCTTCACACTTACTTGAATTGCTTCTAAAAGATAAAGTGTACTTCTTTTATAATAGAATGTCAAAGGTTTAAGAAAGACTAAAATGTATCACAGTGGTCTTTGGGGTTTTTTCATAAAATAATTGGATGAAAGTTCTGGTAAGCTGAGAGAAACCGTGCTCAAAATACACTTTTTGAATTTTCTTGAAACTTCTGTAGCCTTGCAGCACAATGTGAGACTGAAGAGAGAATATAAAAAGGGAAAGCACTTCACTGAGAAGTGTTTCACTCCTGTGTCTCAAAAGCTGTCTGGAATGGTGGTTACGGAATGCTTTACCAGACAAATCCAGAGTACCTTGTAGCTACTCCCATGCAAAGGATATCATGGCTCTGACAATGCTGAGAAGTACTTATTAGTATCATCTAATTTGGAAAATCAGCATATAAACTACTTAAAAGAACAGTACTCTGGAGTGTTCTAGATAACTTGTGTTTTCTAAACTTGCTGAACTCAAAAAATCAGCTGTGACATTTTCCGTAGGTCAAGGAGGAGGCCTGGGCTGCAGCACCTCTTCATCCGTGGAACTTCTTCATGCAGGGATGGCCTACTGTTGTCATCAAATTGACAAAAGGAAGTCGTGCATAACAAGTAATTACGATTCACTTTTTCCTCTTGGATTTAGGTGAGGAGCTGGCAATGCTGGAGGACATGAGTTTGGGAATCATGGACTTGAGGAATGTAACCTTTAAAGTAACTCAGGCTACATCAAATACGTCTACTGACATGCTGCCGGTCATCACTGGAAATCGGTAAGAAACAATAAATATACTTCATTCTTGATGAGTGGGAACATGCCAAAATTTGGCTTTTTCTACCCAAGTTGTAGAAGAACTGCAGTATTACTGAACAGAGCAACATCAGCTGTTGTCAGGAAATTGGCACATCTGATTTGAATGGGAGGATATAAATAAAACATTACAGGTTACTGCAGGTTTGGTTTTGAACTAGAATAGATTTTCTGACTAGAAGCAAGTTGTGGCAGTTCCTTAGAGTCAATTTTGACTGATGTTGGCTTTTTAATGGCTACATTATGTTCTAGGTGTTATCCCTCCTCAGATAAATAACACAGTCTTGAAATGTACCTTTTTGATCCTTATGTCTAATGGCTGTTTATTTCTTTTCAGTGATGGATTTAACGTGAGGATCCCTCTGCCAAGCGCCTTGTTTGATTTGTTGCCACGCGAGATTCAAAGTGGAATGTTACTGAGGGTTCAGCCTGTTCTTTTCAACGTGGGGATCAATGAGCAGCAAACCCTAGCAGAGAAGTAGGTATCCAGTCAGGCAAGCTCAGCCTTACTGGCAGTTCAGCAGTGGAATGACGTTGATGTGGAATTGCACTCTTGTATAACTGTGATTCAGCTTCTCCAATGCATGAACGTGGGAACACTGTTCTAAATGATCTGCCAAATGCCAAACAAAAGGAGATCCTTCTTTATGTGCCATGTAGCTGTGAAGCTCCTTACCTCATGGGTTTGAGACTAGTGCACGTTTATGTGGTTCAGATGTGAATTTATAATGGGAGATCTATCAAGGGCTGTTTAGCACACAGGTGCTCCTTGTGACTTAAGACCTCTGTGAGTGACAGATCACTAGAGGCTGAAATCATTCTGGATATTGCTGAGTATTTGCTGTCTTGGTTTTGCACTCTCCCTGAGACTCCCTCTCCTGGTCACTGTCAAAATTCAGGATAATGGGCAATGTGCACATTAACATACCCTTGCAGTATTTATGTAATGAAGCACTGCTGTTGTAAAGGTGAAAAATATAATTATGTAATTATATTTGCTAGGGAAACTGTTCAGTTCTGGAAGAGCCAGCAGATTCCCTCTGTTATGGCCACATCCTGTAAAGAGTACATTGAGAGAGCCCTGCTCCAACACAGCACTCCAGTGAATCCAGGCACATGCATGTTGTGACAGCAGCCTCAGTACTGGGCTGGAGTGTGCACTGTGGTGGTGGACAATGAGAAAAAGTCCAACAAAAACATTCCAGCAATTACTGTTGTCCTCTGTTGCCCACAAAGGAAGCCCAAGATGACTAGCTCAGTTACAGATGTCAGCACTCTGTGTACATCTGTGTATGCAGATATATTTAGATGAGATGAATCAGGGCATTGTTGATAATATTTATTACATTCATGGTTTATTATTCCTAGATCCATATTTTTCATTTACATACCTGAAGTCAGCATTCTCAGTCCTATCCACTGATATTATGATTGTCATTATTAGTTTCTGAACTTAACTAGTAAATCCATTATTAAAAGTTTAAATTTAGGTAAAACAATTTGCCAGGTAGGAATTTAATATTGAAAGAGAGACATGAAAGCCAAAGAATTTTACATACCATTTTGTACAAGATTTTTCTTATACCTTCCTTCCCTTTTTTCCCCTCATATATTTTCTTTCCCTGTAGTGAATTGTTTACAACAGTTCTCTGTTACACTTCACCTGCCATTTGAATGGTTGGGGAAATCCTGGGATGAATCTTTAAACTGGTTTTTGGGAGACATATTGCCAAGTGCAGCTGTTTCAAAGAAAAAGAGAAACATTTTATCTTGGGCTTAATTGTTCCTTTCTTCTCCTGTTAAAGGTTTGGAGACACCTCACTGCAAGAAAT
Source organism: Trochalopteron elliotii (assembly GCA_024734555.1). Lineage (NCBI taxonomy): Eukaryota > Metazoa > Chordata > Aves > Passeriformes > Leiothrichidae > Trochalopteron > Trochalopteron elliotii. The sequence continues at coordinate 2,776,298 of JANPWX010000052.1, forward strand.
AATTAACATGGAAAGCTTAGTGCGGTTGAATTCATACTTTGAGCAGTTCAAGGAAGTTTTGCCTGATGATTGTAAGTATTTTGTAATTTATAAGAAATTTGCTTGAACAGCACAATTTGGGCTGATTTTTTCATTTGTTTGCTCTATGTTGGTTTTTTAAATGTTGATGATACACCAGCATTAGTAACCTCCAAGAAATGACACAACACGGTTTTAATACTTTATTACTAAGTAGAGTGGATTCAAGAGGTTTAAAGGTCAGACTGATTAACTTTCCTTTTTAAGGTTACTTTGACATCTCTTTCTAAGTGGCACTATGTACTATATAATCATCCTGTTAGGCAGTGAGATTGTTGTAAGGTAAAGGTGTAAAAGTGACAGGTTCCAGCAGCAGCACTTTTATGTGCAGCTTTTGGTGGTGCTGCCTGCATTTATGATAAAACCTGCACTATAAAAGAGATAAAAGAGAGCAACTACCAGGTTTTTTTTACCAGGAATTCAGTCACTTCTGTTTTATCTTTGGCACTTCCTTATAATTGTTGCATCTGCAGCCAACAACAGAGAACCTGGAAGAGAGACAAAAGCTACATGCCTAAATTTTACTGAGGTTTTCTTACTGGTTAATTTCTTGCTTGTTACTGCTTAGGGTTTTTTTTGAGAAGGCAGTGATGTAAGTGTTGTTTACATGTGACCACAAAAATGGTGAAAATTCATCAGTTCATTATTATTACTGTCAAACCTTGTCTAAGTTTATTTCATGTGGCCTACAGTTGCAATTTTATTCCAGAAATACAAATACAACAGCATGCAACAGGATAGTAAGAATTCTGTCTGGTAAAGTGTGTTATTACACATTCATTTCCCCTGAGATTTTTTTGATACCGCTGAGAGCAGAACCTGCTTCCCTCCATCCAGGCATTCATAATACTACATAATAAATACTCTGGAATGTTAGATGCAAAATTTAATTTTTTATTGCATAGTAGTCTAGCATCAGATTTTCTTGTACCGTTCAAAAATTAATCAGTTTAAAATTAATTTTGTTCATGTCTCTGTCTAGTCTTTTATAATAATAATTTTCATTCAGCTCCTTCCTCTCCTCTTTAATTTTGCTTGCCTTTTTTTTTTTTTTACTTCACTCTCTTCCATCCTCCCCAAACCTCTTATGTTTGATCCAATGATCTTTTAGCTGTTAACTTTTTTTTTCTCCTGAAAGTTGTGGGGATATTGAGGATGTACAAAGTGAAGTGTACTTCTCTGTGAACCCTTATCAAGGGAGAATGGCATTTTACATTTAACTGCAAACCAGGTGATTATGCCCACTTACATATTCTGTGGTAGGTAGAGGCAAAAGGAAAAACAAACAAATCATTCTAGGGGACAAAGGTTCCAGGGAAGCATCTGCTGGCAGATTGCAGGAAATGTTCCCTTCAGGAACAGTACACAAGGAAAGTTGATTCCTTATCTACTGTCCATGTCCCTGTGTTCTTAATTCTAAACTCTGCAGAATTTCTATTAGCTTCACTAGCTCCTTGTCCTTGTTCTGTTAGTTCTCCTTGTCTTTAGAAAGAGGAGATGGCCTGTTCCCTCTTTTTGTTTACAGGTATTACTTTCTTTCTAGATGTAGAGTTCAAGCAGACCAGACCAGGACAGGCACAATATCTTTAATTATAGAATAGAAATGTAGAATTTAGGTTGGAAAAGATCTTTAAGATCATCAAGTCCAACTGTTTTACAGCACTGCCAAGTCCACCCCTAAACTGTCTCCCCAAGTTCCACATCTCCACATTTTTTAAATACCTCCAGGGATGCTGACTCAACCAGTTCCCTGAGCAGCATGTTCCAGTGCTTGACAACCCTTTCAGTAAAGAAATTTTTCCCAACATCCAATCTAAATCTCCTCTGATGCAGTTTTGAGGCCGTTTTCTCTTGTCCTGTTACTGGTAGCCTGGGAGAAGAGCCCCCTGGCTTTCAGCTGGTTGTAGAGAGCAATAAAGTTCCCCCTGAGCCTCCTTTTCTTCAGGCTAAACAGCCCCAGCTCCTTCAGCTGCTTTTTGTAAGACTTTTGCTCCACACCCTTTGCCAGCTCCATTGCCCTTCTCTGGACACCATTGAGGTTTCAGCACCTCAGTGTCCTTCTTACAGTGAGGGGCCCAGAACTGAACACAGAACTCAAGGTGAGGCCTCATCAGTGCTGAGTACAGGGGGACAAATCCCTGCCCTGGTCCTGCTGGCCACACTATTGCTGATACAGGCCAGGTCACCATTGGCCTTCTTGGCCACCTGGGCACACACTGGCTCAGGTTCAGCTGCTGGACCAGCACCTCCAGGTCCTTTTCTACCTGAAGCTTCCCAGCCACTCTGTTCCCAGCCTGTAACACCATGGGGTTGTTGTGACCCAAGGGCATGCCACTTGCTCATGCTGAACCCAATAAAAGTGGCCTTGGCCTGTCCAGATCCCTCTGTAGAGCTTTCCTGCCCTCCAGTAGATCAGCACTCCTTCCCAGCTTGATGCCATCTGCCACTGACTGAGGGGGCACTTGATCCCCTCCTCCAGATCATTGATAAAGATTTTAAACAGGACTGGCTGCAGAATTGAGCCCTGAGGAACCACACTGGTGACCAGCCTCCAGCTGGATGTAGCACCATTCACCAGCACTCTGTGGTCCTGGCCATTCAGCTGGGATTTTTACCCAGTGAACAGTATGTCCCACCAAGCCATGGGCAGCCAATTAATCCAGGAGAATGCTATGGGAAGCAGCATTAAAGGCTTCACTAAAGTCCAGGTAAACAATGTCCACAGCCTTCCCTCATCTACTCAGCAGGTCACCTTTCTGTAGGAGAAGATCAGGTTAGTCTAACATACTGTTTGCTGTGCGAAGTAAGCCTAAAATAAAACCTCATATGTCACTCAGGTAGGATTCTTTTTGTCACAATGTCATCTCTTACAGTGCACACCTCCATATTTATTCAGTCACAACTTCAGTTAGTGTTCTCTGTGGTTACTCCTTTAAAAACACCAAAAAGACAACTTGTTGAATACTTCTAATGTATGTAAGAGATGATGTGCAACAATTTGAACACAGAAGTTGACTACTGAAGTTACTCTGAAAAATTACAACTACTTTATTTTCACTTAGTGAAATATTAATAAATAGATCATGACAATATGATGTCCTGTGGGTGTTTCTTGTAACTGAAAGCTGACTAGGTTGCAAATTTAAAATGGAAAATGTGAGCAGAATATAAAATATCTCCAGAGCTTCTCTGAAGACATGCATGTTCGCCTGTCACCTCTGTGACACAAACCAAAAAACTATACCAGTTTTGCTCCCTCTGTTCATTCTCTTATTATGCTGCTATTAGATTCTGAGTCCCTGAAGTTTTAGATAACTGGAATTTGCATTTCCAGTTGAGTTTAATTAAGCTTGAATCTGTTTTGTTGATGGTCCTAAGTAAATCAGAACTTGAATAATTGTTCTAGTTTCAAGAAAACACAAATGTGTTTGCAACAGGAAACACTTTGTAAAAGATCTGTTGAATACAGATGAGTAACTGGAGTTGGTTTTGTTTGTTTTATAGGTCTACCTCGATCTCGTAGTCAGACGTGCCTGCCTGAACTGTTAAGATTTCTGGGACAAAATGTACATGCAAGGAAAAACAAGAATGTTGATATCCTTTGGCAAGCTGCTGAGGTATTATTTATTAATCTAAGCATTTCTCATAGTTCAGCTGATTTTCTGTATACATGTGTATTTGCCCCCTTTTTATTACCGATATGCTTGAACTTCTTCATTTGCTTGCATGTAGCTTGGAAATGCTGCCAGGCTTGACCTCCTCAAGAATGAGACATGGAGAGATAAAATGTATTTTCCATATCAGAAATTACCCCTCAACTCATACAAGGAAGTTCTGCTCTCAAAGATGCCAAACATTGACATCAAAGCCCTGCACAATGTTTGTGTCACTCTAAGGGGAAGTACAGGTGTTCTCTCTGACAGAAAGCTATGTGTGTAGGAGGAGTGATGGATTGTCTATCCCATCTCTAGATATGCCGCAGACTTAATGGTGTTCGATTTACGAGCTGTAAAAGTGCCAAGGATAGGACTGCCATGTCCATCACCCTGGAGCAGTGTTTGATCCTGCAGCATGAACATGGAATGGCTCCACAGGTCTTCACTCAGGCTCTGGAGTGTATGAGGAGGTAAGAGTTTGACCACTTCACTTATTCCTAGATGAGGAACCATGCAAACTGCAGAGGAGTGGTGGTCTCTGTTTCCATCAAAAGAAAAAAAAAAAGTAAACTAAAGTCAGGAAACTGTAGAACTGACTGCTAGAATTCATCCCTCCCGTGCATGTGAGTTGCATATGCTAAAGCTGGTTCTTAACAGATTTATATCAGATGGGCTTGAGTTTTCAGTAGGAAATCAGGAGTTTTCAGACAAGCATAAAAATATATTTTCTGTTAATGCTGAGCATACAGAACAGGAAACTGGTGCTTCTTTGAAAGTTTTTTGATGATGACTTTACTTGAACTGTCATAGCACTAGGTTTCTTAGTTCTAGATCAGGGAGATTACTCAGGGATGACCTGTCTTTTGTTCTTTGAAACACAGACACCTGCAGTTTGCACTGGTTTGCCATGTGTATTCTTTAGCAGTGAAACACTGCTCACTGGGTGAAATGTCAGTATGAGTGTTTCACACTACAGCAACCAAATTTCATCACAACGTGTCAGTGTGCTGTTGTCGTATCAATATAATGATGTTCTGTATTCTGAAGCAGCAGAGATGTTTGCAGAATTAAGTACTGTACTTAAAAAAAAAAAAATCTGTTTACTGTTGTTCAATGCCTTGTTTCAAGCACTGCTGGAAAACTCCGTAAGTCACATACCAAAAGAAAGGATAAGAAATCTAGCTTTAGTCTTTATCAATGTAGTTCAAC